>CM059275.1:25050323-25075323 GCA_030347295.1 Setipinna tenuifilis | reverse complement strand
TTGTTTTTCTAACTTGAGGGTCGTGGTGGCATTATCTCCACACCCGCCGTTGCCCTCTGACCTCTAACCCCAGAGGGCAGGGCCGCGACCCCACAGATCATGATCCTCTCTGGGAGAGAGGGGAGGTGGAGGTGGTGGTGGTGGCGGCAGTGGTGGTGGTGTGTGTGCATGTGTGTGTGTGTGTGTGTGTCTGTGTGCGTGTTTGTGTGTGCATATGTGTTTGTGTGTGTGTGTGTGTGTGCGTGCGTGTGTGTGTGTTTGTGTGTGTGTATGTGTGTGTGTGTGTCTGTGTGTGTGTGTGTGTGTGTGTGTGTGTGTGTGTGCTAGGCTAGAAAGGAGAGTGAGGAAGCTAAGCAGATGGCAGGGCAATTAAAGAAAGCAGGGGAATGTGACGAATGCGGTCAATCTGTCAAACCACCCCTGGAGTCCCAATATTATGTGTGTGTGTGTGTGTGTGTGTGTGTGTGTGTGTGTGTGTGTGTGTGTGTGTGTGTGAAAAAGAGAGAGAGAAAGAGACAGTGTCAAAGAGAGAGCAATGTGTGTCTGTGTGTTTTTTAAAGTTCACCCCCGGAGTCTTAATATTACCCTGAAGATATACTGTTCTAACTGAACCACTCGCTCACAGATAAGAAGTTTTTTTTCACTCCCCACTGACAGTCCAAAAAAAGGCACAGGGAGAAAAACTCACTCTGTCCTTTTTTCAAAAAATAAATAAGTGCTTCCTCTCTCTCTTCCTGGATAACTCAATACACCGCCTTAAGCAAGAGCAATCCCCATAGACATACATCCTGTGATATTGTCGAGGTGTTTGGAGGTTGTAGGATAAAAATTGCAACTGTAAGCCATGTTAGCTGCTCTTGCAAACTTTCTTCCCGGCCTGGGCACCATTGTTAGGTTCATCTAGTCAGCATTACAAGCATCCGACAGACTAAATAAGTTTCCTCTTGGGGTAACATCATTCTGCTTACAGATGCCTGACCTGTTTGAGCTAAGACCACAAAGCTCAGGAGAATCCTTGAGATATTTTTGAACATGGATTTCAGTGATGGATAATAAAATGGAAGGGTACTGGGGCACTGTTTGTAGCAGCCTCAAAAGAACCAGTATGTTCTGATTCTGATGTTCTGATTCTGATGCGGATAGAGGGGTGTTGTTGAGCCATACTACTGCAATCTTTATCCAGCCCTTAGGGTCTACAATACCTGGAAAGGGGTGTCAATTAGTGTGGCTTTATTAGTTGCAATTAGCTGCAACAGTTTCAGAGGACAAATCTCAACAGCAGACCAGGAAGTCAAGCCAGGTCTCACAAGAGTAGAACAGAAAAAAGGCACAAAGAAGCACAGAAGCAGCCTAGAACATCAGTACTCACCCAGGGTTCCACAGGGCTTGTTCTTGTATGTGCAGATATCGTACCTGAGGAGGGAGGCAGGGAGGGATAGAGAGAAAAAGAGGGGGATGATGAGATGCCAGAGTGGCTCCTTTTTTATGTTGCTTGTGAGGTTTTAAGCCTAAAAACAAAATCATAGGAACAACAACAGTCACCTGCCTACAGGACCTACACACCTTTTCAATATCTCAGCAACAGATCAAATCTAATAACTGACCCTTTCTGCCAGTATGTAGGTGTCAATGACAACACCACCAACACTCCTTTATCCACATACACACACACACACACACACACACACACACACACACACACATACACACATACACACATACACACGTACACACACACGCACGCACACCCGCGCACACACACTCACACTCACACACACCACATCCTTATCTCACTCACTGAGCCTTACTCAACCCCCACCGCCTTGGCTATTTTATCTGATTCGTCGTCAGTCAGGCTCATTTTCACACGTTTTACAAAGCTGTCGCTCGGGGGATGCTGGCCTTCCAGCAAAAACTGATTTGGGAACAGCGTTGGCTCAGATCTCGCCCTTCTCTGATAACAGATCTCCAAGATAAGGGCTCCTTTTTCCTTGTCAACATCACTGTGTGTTTTCACTAGAGGGGGGTGGCAGGGGGGAGCAGTTCAGGCTTTGTGGCTCTTTTTAAAGAGCCACGAGACAATATCTATTGTCAACGGCGCTCTATAAAGTCATCAAACCGGAGTGAACTGAAGTAGACTTGCGGCTGCCTGAGGGCCGTAACTGGGGCTAGGGCTGATCCTGAGTCAGCTGTTGCCGCCTGGGTTATTTACTGCAGGTTATCTACCGCAAGCAGCCACTGCCGCGCTCAACACCGCTCCTGCAGTGTCTGGAATCCAAAAGGAATCTCAGTGTGGTTCGGACAAATCCTAAAAGCAGCGTGAAGGAGGAGGAGGAGGAGGAGGTGAATTTTCTAGGTTTTAAATATGTATGAGGACAACAGGCTCTAACCCCAAGAGAGACTTTTTTTTTTTTGGATGTGAAAAGGTTGTGAAGTATGCTGAGTATTCCAGAGTTAACATTTTGAATTCTGTTTCGATATCATTCAAGCAATTCATTTGTAGACAGCCCTAAGCATACTTGTGGAAGGTACATAGAAAGTTTAACACAATGGACACACACACACACACAAACGCGCACACACACACACACACACACACACACACACACACACACACACACACGCAAACACAAAAAAGACTGATGGTGCTTTTATGTCAGACATTAACAATACATTCATTTCTTGTAAGAGGACAAGCAATTCAATCACTACCAGACTTTTAACGTATTAAAAAGTGAGGACAGCGCAAATTAAATTTGGGTCCCCTGCACCCCTTGCCTCGGCGGTGGATGCCTTCCAAAAACCAAGAGTTACAGTCTCCAGGACGACCAGCCTTGACCTCATTTGGACAACTGTTTATTTTGATTTAGTTTCTTTAATTTCCCGCTGTGCTCTCGCCCTCACCCTGTCTCTCAGTCTCGACCTCCATCTCTCTCTCTTTCTCTCTCTTTCTCTCTCTCTCTCTCTCTTTCTCTGTCTCCCCATCTCTCTCCCTCCATCGTCTCTGTTGCTAACATTCCAAACAAGGCTATAGCATTTCCCCAAAGCGCTCTGCTCTCGACCGAGCCAGAGAGCGAGTCATCCTGCGTCACACGAGGGGGATGCCAAGGCGAAGCTCCCCAGGGGTCGTGCCCGCGAGGCAGACAGAGCCCCGGGTGGGCAGGCTGATTCCCTGGAGCCTCATCAGTCAGAAGCCAAGAGCCCACACAGGCTAAGTAAGGCTAATAAAGCCATTCCTCCACTTCAGCAGAGCTTTAAGAGGTGAGAGGTGATCTTTAGCAAGGCTCTCACAGGGTTCACAGTCGAAAGGGAGAGGGGAGGCTGTGGAAGGAAGGAAGAAAAAAAAAAAGAATGCCAAGGAGACTGAGGGAGAAAGAAATACAGAAAAAGGAAGGGAGACAAGCATGGAAAAAGTAAGAAAAAAGCGGGAATAATTGAGGAAAAGAAGGAAAGACAGAAAGAAACTTTCCCATCCCATCAGTATTCACCATCATGCAAGGTGATCAGTCCGGAGAGAGATGGGTCTGTTATGCTTCGTTATGCACAGACAAAAGTCGATTAACTGATCTTTATGCATACATTTCTCGCCTCTAAGGTAAGGCAAAGGCTCATTGGGGGGGTTGGGTTGGGAGGGGGGAGGATATGGCACGTTTCCTCTATCGGGAACAAAGCCATGCTAGCACTTCACAGGTTGCATTCCATTAGAATAAAAGGGAAAAAAGAAGGGGGTTGGAGAGCACGCTCACTCAAAAAGAACTTGCAAACTAATGACTGATACAAGTATGGTTTACACAATTTGAAGAGAGGTTTTGGGTCATTAAAAGGACAACCATCCCCTTAGACAAAACAGGCCAGGGACATATATTTCAGTTGCTAGGGTTATGTGGCCAAAACAGCCAGGCAACAATAAGACCTATTGCAGGTAATGACAGTGTTTTGCAACAACACAGTAACCACCCATAAATTGTAGCATGACTGGTATGCCTGAAAGAACGCAGTTGAACATTCGCATGGGGTTTCCAGAAGGCTCAAAGGTGAGACGTGAGACAAGAAGATGGAGCTCATTTGGAACAGTAGCCTCTGTGGCCGAGAGGGGCACATGCACTCTGCATACTCTTGTCTTAACATCATTAGCGTTATCTCATTGTATCTTATCAACACCTCATCAGTCAAATCAGGTGTTTTTCATCTTTTTTTATGCCTAGATGAGTCAGGACTGTTGAGAGAGTCTGGTGATTCCAGCCTGAGAGAAGTGTTACTCTATGATCCAGCCAAACTGGCAAACAGACCAACATCTCATCAGAAATTAGCACTAACTAGGCGGTCTGGAGAGCTGTGTTAAAAATAGCCAGCTGCGACTGAACTCAAACGACTCTGAAATGAAATCTTTTCACGTGAAGTCTTACCATACACGGACACCGCACATGCACCGCGTAGCACAAAGATGTGTCACACAGACACAATAACATTACCTCAGAGAAAAGTCAGACGTATGACATATCAGTCTTGGGTTGGAAAAATACACGAGAGAAAACCTTTTATTTGAAAAGTGTGATTGAAACCAGGTGAGCAAAACGTACCTCGTGATAAGAACAGCATTGTCGTGGTGAGCTATGCCATTCTCAGGAATGCTGTTCCCATCTCCTTGGTGAGACAGAATGGACTTCTGCCACTTACAGAAGCTGTCGAGGGACTTATCAGCATGGTGGTTGATCTCTAGGTTTGGCTGAGACAAAGCACACACTGAATAATCAAACTCAGGTTCATAAGAGTCAAACCGAAAAAAGGCCAAAAAAAGATATGTAATCCTGCCTTGCCTTAAGCACTAGACATTTTCTGCACTAGGAATTTTGGACCCCATGACAGAATGTAATTTCGGCCCCTTTATTATTGTTAATAATAACATTAATAGTGTCCTTAAAAGAACCCCCTGTCCTTTCGTCCTAACTTTTCACCCTCTGGCTGCTACCCTGTCCTGCCTTAATCTGTGAAACTACATCTCCCTCAGACAGCTGTGCTTTTGATCAAGCGAAGAACTTTGCAAAGCACAGAACTGGCATTACACAGTGTACCATGAAAGCCTTTGTCAATTTTATTGTCACTGACAGACTCAATCCTGAAAGATGGATCCAACCACAGAAAGTTCTGAAATGTGTTACTGGCAAAAACATGTAGGTTCTAGAGGTGGTATTCATCTTGTGTACATACACAATGGGATTATTTTATTAATTTATTTTTAACAGAAATGTATATTGCCATTTTTGCAGTGACCCAAACCCAAAGCAGACAGATTATTTTTCTGACATGAGGTGAACTCTGTGATGGGCATGGGGTCACCGTACCTGGTCCTCCGTCAGGATGATCAACCGGGTTACAATAATGTTCACAACGTTTCCAAGACTGGCATCACGGTAAAGTTTGGCAACCTGACCTCCAAAAAAGAAGAAAAGACACAAAGTCAGACAAAATGCATCCACAAGTTGTTCAGATTTCTCACATCAAAAAAAGTTACTTGGGCCGTGCGCTCCAGTTGTCAGTAATTATCACATGATCACAACTCACTGAAATTACACTGCTAGCACCATCTATGTCCATAACACCCGGAATAATAACTATAATAACAGCTATAAAGATGTCTTTATAAAAGATGTTTTTATAAAAGTCTGTTTTGATGAGAATCGTGTCACTGAAATATTGTTCTTAAGTGTACACTCATGTCGTATGGTTACAGTTGCTACAATTGTTAAAGTTCTTGGCGTGAACAGCCCTTTACAAACACCACAAACACAAACGAGTTAGTCTATAGATCAAGGTCAAACTTACAATATTCATTACAGAGAGGATGTAATGCTCGATGTCCTTGCGGCCATGGTAGCCAACCATCATTTTGTCGGCCACCACCAGCGTTTCCACGAAGCGCTCCGAGCTGACCGAGCGTTTGGGCCGCCGGCCACCACTGCTGGGCTCCGGCGAAGGGGGGGTGTCGTTAGCGGCTGTTGCTGTTGGGGTGGGGGGGCAGGGGGTCCTGCTCCCTGTGAGGTCTGCAGAGAGTCCGGGGGGATTTGGGAAGAGAGGAAGAGAGAAAGAGGAAGACAGGCTTTCACTGAGGCTGCCAGAAATACATAAGCATGTTATTATTTTAGTGTTGTAATTACAAGGCTACTGTATGCTGTGTATGTTATCACCTGAGAAAAATGCAGTGGTGCTACACTTTAGAGTGACCTCATTTGAAAAGGCATAATCATTCTGACGAACGAGACTGATAGATACTCGAGTTTAATACTTGTGAAATAGGCTACTGATCTGATCTGAATATAGTGGGGAGTGTGAGGTGGGTGAGCATGAGTGTGGGCTTCGGAAGTCTATGGGATTTATGACCCACCGGCCTGAAGAAGAGGGGGAAAAAAAGCTATTAGATAATGCAGGCCTGGGCATGCCGGCTTCCTCCCCGTGACATGTCTTCACTGTGACCTACAGCACCGTGGCCCAAATACCAGCACAACCTTTTCTTCTTTATCTATCTCCTTTCCTGTCATGGATTGGGGTCCATAAAAAATGACACTGACAGGCCACTGCGACGTTTACCTGAGACCATCATCATTTAAGTTTTCCAATTTCAGACAAACACACATGCAGTTTGAGATGAGGTACATGGAAAAGTCTTATACAATGGCCAGAGGTGGGGAGCTTTGTCTTCCACACTCGTGCACTGTTTGGGACATGCTACACTGCTCAGTATCACTACAATGGGCTATGTCAGTGTTATTTCCTGCCCTGATGCAACTGCTATCCTGAAGTTAAATGTCGGATGTACACTTTGTCTATGTGCCATCCCAGATTTCCACTACATGTAGCACCAAAGACAGTGATTAAGACAAAAAGAAAATTCACGTACCTGATACGCCACAGCTGAACTCTTCACTGGGCTCTTGTGGCGACGGAATGGAAGACTTTTTATAAATAACGTGCGGTTGTCCTTCTTCAAGATTTAATTCACTGGAATTGTTGGAGGATATACTCTTTAATGGCTCAATTAAATACTGCTCTTCTTCTGTTGTAATAACACCATGCTTGTAGAGAAGAAGAAGAACAGGAAGCAGGAAACAGGAAGTTAAACATAATCAGACATAATCACAGTCAACAAAAGACAACACAGTAGAACAGAAACAGGCATAAGCTACCTTAGTCTGATGATCATACTCTTCTATTGACTCCAATTCTTGTTATGCCTTCATTCCGCTACTTACTGTGAAGTTCCTACTTCTTTAACTATCTACCCATCTAGCAGATGTGGACAAAAACTTAACAGCATGGTCTTAATGTCAACAAGAAGGTTAGGATCTCGGTTAGTATCACATTTTATGCCTGATTAAAGACAGGGGTCATGTACTGGCAACAGACACAGTCTTCTCTCATGCAGACCATACATGATGTATACATACAAACACTCAGCCTGAGTGCATTAGGGGCTTCTTTACACACTGTGCAGTCACACATCAGAAAGACCAAACAGCCTAAATCCACGCAGTACATTACATTCACACCAGCAATTATACAAAGAACAACACCATCATTACTGGGAAGCAAACCAAAGTACACAGTGCGGTACCCTTAATCACCCCCAGTGCAACATAAATTGTAGAAGTACTTCAGAGTGTGTTTATAAAAAACATTGGCATCTTCTCAGAGTCTGTAAAACCACAATGAAACCAATTAAAATCCTTGACAAAGGAAAAATAAACTGCTACACATGGAAAACAAAAGCACATTTGACATTAACCTCATGGTGCGCAAATCAAAGTACTCAAGTATGCTTTTTGGCAAGTTGAGAGATTATGGTGGTGATATGTTTCAGGGGATTGTTTTTCCATTTTTGGCTTCATTAAAATGAATGAAGTAAAGCAGACTTTATCTCAATTTATGATTCTTGTGTGTGGGGTGCCAATGTGTTTGGCTACATCAACAATAATGCATTTTTCATACCATTGCAGCTGACCCCTGTCTGGCTTTAGACATTGGTGTGTGTGTGTGTGTGGTGTGTGTGCGTGTGAGAGGTGTGTGTGTGTTTAAGGTTTGAGGAGGGGGGTGCACCTTTTTCAGCTTTTTGACTTCAACACATTTCAAATCACATGTACTGTGCTATGGCAGATCACCATTTGCTGCATAATAAAGAAAGCAAATGAATAGCTGGCCCCGATGATTCACTGTCCACAAGTCCTATATTTTTTGTAAAACGCTGTGTAGTTAGCAGACTTGAGGAATGCATGACTCTCAGCCACAAAGCTGCTCATGCTACTAAACGCTCTCAAATTTGTCTACTTGGGGAAACGGGGTGGGGGGTGAGCAGGGGGGGGGGGGCAGAGGGGGGTCCAACCTTTGGCAGTAACTGCCACTGGGGATAGACTGGACTGGCTTCTGCTCCAGGCTTTGATGCCCTTGTATAACTATCAATGGTCATTTTCATCCCACCTAAAACTTGTGATGGGTATCTGTAGTGCAAGCCTCTTTGATGCAGTGTTGCAGTTTGTGAGGCCAGCCGAGTTTCTGGGGTTCATTATAAGGAGCTTATGGGGAGTGGAGGGAGAGGGGTGGCGGGTGGGTGGGGGTGGGGATGGGGGGGCGCTGGAGAAGGGGAGGGAAGGAAGGAGGCGGGGGAAAGGGGGGGGTGGCTGTAGCTGGCTAATGCCAACACTGGCAGCTGCGGCGCTGAGGAGCATCAAAGAGAGGTGAGCCAGCGTTAATGAACCGACACGGGGGGTGATGCTGACCCCCAGTCAAAGGTTGGGCCGACAGGAATGTTGCTTTAAGGCTTTTAGTGTGGCTGCCTGCGAGCGCTCCTGTCTCTGGAATCATAATGGCCTCGGGCCGGGCCTTGGGGCCAGGCGAAGTGACTTTAAATTCCCCAAGATTTATGCCTGCATGTGTGTGTGCGTGTGTGTGTGTGTGTGTGTGTGTGTGTGTGCTGAGTGTGTGTGTGTGTGTGTGTGTGTGTGTGTGTGTGTGTGTGTGTGCGTGTGTGTGTATGTGTGTAGGTGTTGAGTGTGTGTGTGTATGTGCTGAGTGTGTGTGTGCATGTGTGTGCGTGTGTATGTGCTGAGTGTGTGTGTGCATGTGTTGTAGAAACAAGGACTGGAATCCGACATGTCTTCTTTCAAAAGGCAGCTACTCTCGTGGTGGAGGGCTCCCTAATGGCCAGTTATTCTTGCGGAGAGACGTCTAAAGACAACACCAAATGACTCAGATACTGAGGCTCACTCTCCACGTTCCTTTTTCTCTCTTAGAATGTGTGTGTGTCTGCATATGTGTGTGTGTGTGTGTGTGTGTGTGTGTGTGTGTGTGTGTGTGTGAGTGTGAGTGTGTGTGTGTGTGTCTGCATGCGTGTGTGCGTGTGTCTGTGTTTGTCTGTGTGTCCCTGAGCGTCTGCATGTGTGTGTGCGTGTGCATGTGTGTGTGTGTGTTTGTGTCTGTGTGTGCGTGTGTATGTGTGTGTGACTGAGTGTCCACGTGTGTGTGCATGTGTGTGTGTCTGCATGTGTGTGTGTCTGTATGTGTGTCTTTGTGTGTGTGTGTGTGTTTAAGTGAGTGTACGTGTGTGTGATGGAATGCCAACTCAGCAAACCCCCGTGGCCCCCTCTAGATGAAATGTATGATGAGGCTGTGGGAGCCGAGGTGCGATGAGGGCCTAGCAGGATGAGACTCAGACTGAGGCTGAGACTCTGAGGCTCACTCTGAGGCTGAGGGGCTGTAATACAAGTACAAAGTACATGTCTAGTTGCAGCTCCTGCTCTGTGCCAAGTCATTTTTAAAAACATTTTGAAAGCCTACATAGGATCTCCAGCATAGGGGCCGGGGCTCGCCTGGCCTGGCCTGGCTTGCTCTGGATTCCTGTGAAGGAGCCAACACGCTCTATACGTGCTATTCCTCCCTTAGAGCTGGCTATAGTAAAAATTGTGAAATTAAATTCCAATCAACCTCTCTTTGGAGGCTCAGAATTTGCACTTGTATACTGTGTGAAGAACCACAACTAAACCTGTCGTTAAACGTAACTGCAAATTGCAATTGTGAGCCAAGAGCCAAGGAAGTCAGGTATGGTTGTTATTACAGTGTAGTAAAGCATTAACATGAAAATTAGTCCTTAGCTCCCAAGTAACTCCGCCATCTAGAACTTTCCAGGTCCAATACAGGCAAGCGTGGGTCTTTTTTTCATGAACATGGACTCCGACGCCTGTACCTTGAATGAACCCTTCTGAACATTTTCCAAAGCAGCGCTGGTACTCACCAAGCCCTTGCAGTTGCTGAGAGCCACCCTGGTGGTGCTATACTGGTCCAGTAGGTATCCGACATAGTGACAGTTATCAACCGTGGCGTGGCGCCACTCCTGTCCATTCTTGCCCCAGTACTCCACGGTGTAGTGCCGGGACACCAGGTTGGGGTTTAGAGTCAGGTTCAGGTGAAAGTGCTTCCCGTACGCCGTCAGGCGGTAATAGACGTGGGGTTCCAAAACGTGTTCCGCCGGTTCCGCTCCCCGGCGCCGGCGTCCAGGCCGGTGCTGCTTCACAGTGTAGCTGAGGAACTCTCCGGTCTCGCTGACCCGGACGGGGACCGTCAGCTGGAAGTGATCCAGCCGAGACAGGAACTCCTCTAGGTGGAGCAGAGCAGAGATGGAGAGAGAGAGATGTGGGTGACTGGGAAGGACAGTGTGGTACTATGCCATAATGGAATAAAATGAAACAGAATAGAACAGCCAAAACAACAGCAACAACAACAACAACATGGAAGAGTATAACTAGATGAAATGGTGATGGACTTGTACAACCAATTACTACACGTCTAATTAGCGATTTGACTTGAATAATTAACCATTCACCAACAGGTTCTAAAGCAGGTATCATCTTTGTTTATTAAACATGTCATCCCCACACACTGAGTGGTAAAACACTAGCTGTCTATAGTTTGACAAATAGCACTTAGAAAATATTACATGACATTGAGAAACCACTTTTATCCAAAGCAACATACAGTAGAGGAAAAAAACTAAGCTACCAGAGAGAGAGAGAGAGAGATAAACAGAGTCTGTAGTGTCCTACCTTGAGAATTATGTGAGAGTTTATTGTAGTTCTGAGATTCTGAAGCGGCCATTGCTAGGCTCAATATCCAAGTCAGCGTCTTCCACAAAATTTCCATAATTTAGGGAAAGTCTGACATGGGGTTGGGGGTGGGGGAGTTGGCGGGATGGGGTAGGAGGGCTACAGGTGGGCTACAAGTATCTGCTCAGTCCACTGTTGCACCATAACACAGCCATGCCGGGTGATCGCTGATGGAGGTCTGTTACTTGCTGTGTGTGTGTGTCCCTGTGTCTCAAGCGCGCTCTTCACAGCTCCTCAGACTGGGGGTAGCTCCGGATTGGGACTGAGGGAGCCCCAGCACATGCAGCAGCCATGGGAGGAGATGACAACAACAGCCCTTGTTTGCTTACTTCAAGTAATTCCAAAGCAGCAGATCTATACTGGGAGTTTGTCTTGACCTATCCATCTGCTGGGCTGGAAAAGACAAAGATGCGTTGCGAACAGGACCACAACCCCATTTGATAAGCCATAACCCAAAAAGTTTAAAACTTGACGTGATTTCTGGATGTGTGTGTGTGTTTTTTTTCTAAGTGTTACTCAAGTGCTGTGTTGTTCTGTGCTGCTCACATGTATCAATACAAAATACCTTATAAAACATCAAAGATGTGGCAGACTGCACAGAGTTCAAATGCATATCGCCCATTCAGTTCCATACCACTAATTGACTGCAATGCATCAGCAAACCTACCTCAGGATGCCCCACTTCTTCTCTCATCAAAAGCGAGTTAGGCTTTCAGTTTTCAGCTCCAGCATGTTGGTGAGGCACAGAATTTGGAGGACAATTTCATGCTGACCTTCACAAGAAATTAATTCAAAAATTACCTCAGATCTTCTCATAAGGCTTTTCAGAACATAATAACCAACTACAAGCAGGTGAACTGAAGATATCCAGACATGCACATATTTTGGCAATAAATATCTCAGACAACAGCGTATTGCACGCCAAACAGAAAAACTTCAGTCATATAGACGGAAATCCTTTGATTATCTGTAAAGCAGCAATGCAGTAAATCTCCACATCTACATTCTTACAGTCCAAAATACACCAACTACGAAAACGTGCAACAGGATTGATGGGGGCACTTCTGTTTCTCGTAGACGCAGACAGCAGAACTAAATCTACTTGGCTCAAGCGTGGCTGACCCAGACTACTGGCAAGTAGGATTGCGCTGCACCAGTCGTACTCACAGCCTGCAGTCCACTTCATTTGTAGACTTTGTACGAACGTTCCAGTCTAGGCTACAATTCATCGATGAAATGTGGTCTGAGTAGGACAACTCGCAAAGCACCCCAACACACTGACTTGCGGCCAGACACTTTTTTTTCTCCATTTTTTCTTTTCTGATCCCCCTCCGAAGAATGTCAAGGACTACTTGCGACGGCTGGCAATGGACTTACAAACTTTCATTGGATTAACAGCAGGCGTAGGTGTCAGTAGCTTTAATGCATGATTGAGCAGGCGCGAAATAAGTGTTGGTCATCTACAGGCATCTTGATCCCTGTCTCTCATGATGCAGTCCGACACTGGCTCCTGGAGCAGTTCCAGGACTTGTCTGACTTTCTGACTTCACCAAACAAAATCACAAACTCCGGTCGTCGTGTTAACACTTAAAGCTGACAGAAAGCACTGTCTGAAATAGCTGTCACTTGCACATATTAACAATAAAACATTAAAGGCTCCATACGCACTGCGAAATGATGGCTTGCCTTATCTAGTCTGGCGCAAACGCTGTTGCCCGTTTGAAGAGACAAACTTGAGTTGGGTGCCAAACTTTGTATCAAGCACACTACACAGCAGGAGAGATGGTGCAAATTACTCTAACACTTGGATTTAGCAGCAGACGTTTTAGTTGTGACAAGTATCCTACACACCAGGTTACATCTGCATTAATATTATTCCACAGTTTATGATCAGATAACCTACACAAATGTCTGTGGCAGCGGCGTGCAGATAAACTGTACAAATAGATAGTTACCGTCATCTTCATTGTCCCAGACACTCAGAGAAGAGGACAGACAATGGACTTCTTCCGCACTGAAGTTCCCAGCTCAGTTCAGATCATTCTTCTGCCCCACTCCTCTCCGCTTAAGCCATCATCTGACTTTGATGCCCAGAAATACGGTGACTGTCCTTCAGAGAGGTGGTGAGGTGCTCAGTATCAACAGATCTGGCAAATCGATTATCCGTCAATTAACATAGCTCAAAATTAAACGAAGAAAACATTTTATTCGCATGCACATCGCTATCAATGTACGGCAATATCCAGGTGTCTGCTTGTTTATTTGCTGTCGCAAATTCTTTGGCCTTTCTACGTGTGCAATAAACTAGCACAGATACACAGTGGAGCGTTGCATGCAGGGCAGCCAGTTGAGCTGAAGTAGCCCTCTTTAATAGGTCGCCGGCCTCAAGCCAAGAGCGAGCCGCTTCAAATCGGCAGCATCACACTGGGAGGTTCGTTCGACCTGACGTCAGTAAGCTACAGATGTGCTGACCAGAGTGCGCATGTCAGATCACGTGACGTGGGGTGTGGGGGAGAGGGGGGTACTACTTTGGGGTACAATTTTAAGCGCTGTGTCAGAGACAGAATACAGCCATCATCCATTCCTACTGCATCTCTGGCCTTTCATGTAGTGAACAAAATTTCACACAGAAACCCATATAGCCGTACAACAATTCTTAAATAAACAACCATGTCTCACCTGTCTGTCTAACTTGTTTTTTCACCTTTTGAAAGGATGTGAAATTAGTGATGTAGCCGTTTTCTTTAAAAAACAAACAAACAAAAATTCTTTCCTTACATTATTTTTTAAATGCTCAAATCATTAGTCGGCAACAATTTATTATGTTGGCTTTTTAAGATAGAAATCTTGACATACTTGAATTGGGCTACCTAGAGATGATGTTAATTCAGAGTTCCAAAAAAAGTACAAAAAAAAAAAAAAACAGCGTCCACACTTTAGTGCAGTAAAACTTAGGACTATCTATCTGAAGCTTGGATGGGTATTCACATATCACAAAATTATAAATGACGTTAAATCAACAGAATATGACTAGGCATTTAAACCCCCAAGCCATTCGAAGTGCTGCTTTTCCTACCGTTAGCAAGGGGCGACACCTTGTGTTGTACCTGATGAGTACAAGACATTATGCGTGGGGCCAGGCCTGAAGCTTACCTTTGTTTATTTTTTGATTTTTTTTTTACATTGGCCAGTGGGGTATGGGAAAAAACACTACACCATGCTGATCATTCAGCGTTGGTCTAACGGAGTTTAACGTTTTCTTACACTACAAAGAAGCATATCTTAGCAGGTACAACTGTTAAATTAAAGTATTCACAGTAAGTTCAAGTTTTTTCTTTGCCATTTTAATTGTCCACCACATTTAATTTTTGTCTGTGCGAATATACAATGAGATTTGCTAAACATTGGTGCATGATGCTACTAAATGTATGGCAGTTTTTTCTCATAGGCTTGTCCTGCTTTTTACAAAGGTTGGTGATCTAAAACAGTTTTCACACATTTATAACCTTAACAGCAAGCTGTTTTTTCATTGCTGTAGATAAGTGAACATGACTCAAAATGTACTTCTTGCAATTAGTTTAATCCATTTTTTCCACAACAGCCATCAATGGAATCCTATTAAAACAATATCACTTCAGACAACAAAGCCTGTTGTTTAAATACTTAAACAAGACTTTTTCTTAAGTGCAGGAGGACTGCACAGACATCCTCACATTTGTTAATCATGTGTGGCAATGCAATGAATGCCTGGGGAAACAGAATAATTTTACCAATTTCTTGTTATGCCTGACTAAATGAATAAGAGTTCACCAACACAAAGCTGACACGGGGACCAGATTACTTTAGAGTCACATGGCATTGCTATAAGGGCAAAAAAAAACAAACAAACAAAAAAAAAACATGGTTGACCAAAGATTTCCAGTGCTTGTGTGTGCCTAAAATCCCAGACAGAGCAATGGACAAGGTCTCCAAACATTTTTTCCCCAAATAGATTACAGTATGACATGAACTGTATTTGTATGCCATCCGTGTCTTCGTCCTGTGTGTGTGTGTGTGTGTGTGTGTGTGTGTGTGTGTGTGTGTGTGTGTGTGTGTGTGTGTGTGTGTCAGTATTCATGTGTTATAATGAAAACGTCTTTATTGAGACATCTGGGCCTCCATGGCCTGTGCAGCCCACTCTGGGGCCACCTGGCTGATCTTCTCCAGCAGGTTGTTCACCTGGAAGCACAGCGACTGGATCTGCTTGTCCCAGGTGGGCAGGGGCTCACGGGCTGATGGAGGGGTGGAATGGAGGACACGGTCAGTGTTTGGTCTCAGAAATGTGGCAATGTCAATCAGTATAAAAGCAAACAAAATAAAACAAGTGCTGTCATGGCAATGCTGCGAGTGTTTTTCCGGGTAAAAGGCATCTGCTGAATACATCAACATAAATGGCACAGCCAGCATTCTTCAAACTGCCAAAGCTTAGAGGCTCTGATAACTAATGGTATCTTTACAAACCAAGAAATTATATTAAAAAAAAACCTTTAACATACTCAGATCCCTTCCCAAAATTGAAAGGTGGAGGGTTTTTTTAGGACACATCTACATCCTGCTGTGGAGGACCGCAAGTTACAAATTCTCAGTGACAACAGCACTTTGCAATTTCTTGTATTGTTTTTTTTTTACCATATGGACATTGTGTTTGGGATATGCTTTACTAAAGTTCCCTCACTTACTATATTTGCTTCAATATATTGCCTTTCAGCCATTTCCATTCTGAAAGCACATTCATGCAAGAACATGATAGAGAAACACTCACTTTCAAAATGAACGATGCCATCTATTTGGTCAATGAAGCCATTCATGCGGCCTTCTGTGATCATCTGTGAGGCTATCTTCTCAGCCTGTGTATGGAAACAAAAATAGTTCACATCATCACATTTACATTAATTCAGAACTTAGAAAGTGAACATAAAAGAGTTGGAGATATCTGCAGTAGAGTCAACATCAGACCACATTTTTTTGTTTTGGCTTTTTTTCGCCCTTAATCAGATACGACAACAGAGGATGACAGGAAATGACTGGGTGAAGAGATGAGGTGGGACCGGGAATCTTACTTTAGCTGGGGGAATCTCCAGAAGAGCTCCTAGCTCCTCGAAGGTGATGTTGTTGTAGAGTTTGCTGGCCGAGAGCAGGTTGTGCTCGATCACTGCCCGGTCCAGGATGCTGGAACCTAAGAGGGAGGAGGAGATATCATGTGACTTTTAGCCATAGACTGTATACAATAAACTTAAACAAATGACTGTCATTAATTGGCATATTTATAGTCACTGCAAACATAGGAAATACATTGTAACACACACACAGTAATTGCAGCCAGACAGCAGCGCTTTTTTTATCTGCCAGGTGCTACAATTTAATTGTTTTCCTACGGAACGATGCAGCTGACAAGCAGTTTGACCGTTGCGACACGCGGCGAGGCACTCAAAGTTGAAATCTGTTTAACTTTAGAAACGCGTTCTTTTTATCACCAGTCATCTGCATGTTTCTGAAACACTGTGCTGGGTTTGAGAGATTGTTTGGGGCTTGGTCAGGCCTGTTATGCTTGTTTCCCAGTTACAGAGGCAAGTCTGTGTATGAATAGCACAGTTTTTGTTTTTGAGTGCAAACACTGACAGCCAGGGAACCGTGACCACCAATTTGCTGAATTTAAACTAGTAAAGGATAAGTATTGAGATTCATTAACAATCTTCCCAACAACATTAAAAACCAAACATTGAGAAAACAGCTTGACATTCAACTGCCCAAAAGTAAATACCAACCACAGACATCTATAATAATAATACACACGTAATACATACGTAGTTATTCTGTTGTCTATGGTACATGGATATCTATGGTACTGACCGTCCGCGGTGGTGGCCTTCTGGTGGGGCATGAGCATGGCGGCGAACTCCTGCAGCTGGTTGCCCCTGATGATGCGGTCCAGGTACATCTTCTCCAGGATGGTGTACGCTGCCAGCTGCTGGCACCGCTCGTCCTTGAACAGGGTCGCCAACATCCGGGAGCGCTGCTGGCCTGCTCCACACACACACGCACACACACACACACGCACACACGCACACACGCACACACGCACGCATGCACACACGGACACAGGCACGGACACACGCACGGACACACAGTCACAAACACAGTTGATGTTCATGACACTTTTTGGTTTGGTAATGACACTTTTTGGTTTGGTAAGGATCTAGCCATTTGCCCCAGAAAGCTGGACATAAATCAGCCAGACATGTTGGAAAAGTGCTGTTCTTCGTTTATTATACTAAAAGATACTATGAAACCACATGGGACAGACATAATCTGTACTAGTATTTGACTAAATAATACAAATACCATCCTTGTATGTAGCGGCAGCATACATACACACACACTCAGGCTGAAAAGGTGTATCAGAAGTGCAAGGGGGCAACCAAAAGTGATGCCATCATAGGGCGATTATTACACTTATTACACACAAGTGCACTGCCAAAACAACAAGGATAAGCCAAGCCAGGAGCATGATTGACTGACCAATCTTTCTGTACCCCAAAAGGATGATCTTTGTTTTCTGATTCCAATTGATCAATGTATAATTAAACAGGCAGTCAGTATTGGAGTTCTATTCAGAGTTCATATGAGAGTCACATCAGAGGAGAGGTGTGGTGGGAGTCCTACCTGCAGAAGCCAGGATGGTGCAGTGGAGTGCGTGCTTCAGTGCTTCGAGGCGTTCGCTCTCGTGGACGATGGATTTGTACGACAGCTCGTTGTAGCGCTGTGCTGCCTCAATGAACTTTCTCCTGTAGTCAAGGACTCTGGCATAGCAGACCTGAAATGAGACTCAGTGTCAGAGGCGAATATTTCACAAGGACTAACTGGACACATTTCTTTATGTATTGTTTGTGTTTATTTTGATATACAGCTATACTGTTATGCTCTCTGCAGCCAAATGACACTGCATTTGAGACTGCATGCATGCATGATTGGCAGCAGACTATATTATGGTAAAGGCATATTATGGTAAAGGCATCTCCCTAGTTGCTTTTCATTGAGGAGGGCCAGTTAACAATAGAATCATCTCCTACATTTACAGTGCTGTATATCATTACTTTCAGTATCACCAGCATCAGTAATATGCAGGTAGTTGCAACACCTTGTAATGAACTTGCAGCTGTTCGTTGGTGGACTCGTTCTGTAGCAGAGAAGCACGGTTGATGTAGGCCTCAGCCTGGACAGGGTCATCATCCTCCAGATACAGACGAGCAATCTTCAGATATGTGTCCAGCTTATAATCTACATTATACTGTCTGAGGAGGGGCAGAGGGAAAACAATTCGGGTTAACGGGATGGATAACAGGGGCCGTTTGGACCTTAAAGATAAATACTCATTTCAAGTGTTTCCAAGTGAGGTTTTTTTTCTTCGAATAACTAATGCACATAAACCAAACAGCAACGTTCCAGGCTATATAATAAAGCCAAAACTGAATGTTTTAAAATTGCAATACCCTACATGCCGATTAAGGGCTGCAGAAGCGAGCAACTTCCCATAGACTCGCATAATAAAAAGTCAATTTTCACAGCAAATGTTTTTTGGTAACTCTGAGGGGGGTCCTTTGTTTCAGAATCCATTAGTTTAATCTCCTAATAAATGATCTTCAGATAATTTACACTGACATTCATAGAATGAATTGGCAAAGATGACGACGCCCTGAATCTTTAATTTAGGCATGACGTCACAGAGGGTTTGTCCAGTTCTCTTATATACAGTCTATGGTATTAACAAGTTGGATGCGAGCATTTTTCATCACAGTAACGCATTATTTCCTTAATAGCTTAAAGTAGAAGCCACTGGCTCCATATCCTTAAACTCCCTCTTACTGAGGTCTACTTTAGAGCACTGTATCCTGGCGCTGAACTATAAATCTCCACACACATTCATCACTGTGGCACTTTGATTACATTCTCCTCTGGGTGAAGGATACATAGCAAGAGGTGTGAGGCAGATCGGCTTACTTTTGTCCCGTTTCGAGAGGAATGCCCACTAACACCTGAGCCGCGTTCCTCCAGTCCTCCTCCTTCTCATAAATAGTGGCGAGATGTTGCCTTATTGAAGCCACCTGCGAAAGCAAGGAGCTGTGTTAATGCTCAGAGACTTTTTTGTGCATTATCTCTTTCTTACCCTTTGATGCGGTAACCCCTCCCACTTAAAAAAAAAAAAAAAAAACATGACGGACCTCAGAAAGGACTAACATGTGGACTACTCAATAGGCGAATTAAGGACAGACAAACATGAAGAATGAGATGAAGAATGTTTTGTGTAGGAAATGTATGTGAAATGGCTACTGCACAGGATCCTGGGTCAAATACTTTCTTTTTTTTTTAAACTTAGGTCATAAACTGGGTTCTATATTCTGGAGAAATGAACTGACGTTGAGAGGAACTGCACAGCACATACAACTGAAAAGGATCTAGAGCATTTCCTAACAGCTCTGCAGTCAACAAAAGGATCAGATCACTGGTTGTTTATGTGATCACCTGCTTCTGTTGGCAGCTGCAGCTGGGTAAGCCTGCCATTTCAACGCTCACTCACCTGCTCCTCAAAGGAAATGACCCTGGGCTGGATCTTTTCCAGGGTAAAGTGGCAGACGAACTTGGCCGTGCTGTCGGGGAGGTTGGGTAAGTGCGCGCAGAAGTCGGTAAGTAGCTGTCTGGAGATCACTAAGCTGACGTTTTCATTGACCACTGCAGAGGGAGGGAGGGCGGGGTGAGATTAAAAATAGACACAAAGGTGAAGAGTCTGTTGTAAGAAAGGGCCTGTTTAAGGGCCTACCACATGTAACTATATAAACACTGGTATATTGTAATCCTGATATTATTACAGTATGCATCTACATAAAAAATAGTGGTACACATGACATTTATTTTAAAAGTCAGGGTGTTTTACGAAAAGTACAATTATGGCAAAAAAAGCATCTTATTTCAATAATATTATATAACAATATTTTACCCAACAATATAAAACACAGCAAGAAGTATAGCTTTGGTCAAAGGTCACTTACTAGCCTCCACAAAGGCCTTAAGTGCTTCTAATTGTTCAGCATCTGTAAACTGAATAGCCTTTTCCAAGATTTGTCGATACCTGAAAGAAACCATTCAATGCAATTACTTGACATTGCCACCATTTACAAAAAGAAGGGAGACATAAGACTACAGTGGTTACTTTCCAAAAACAGAATCGCATCTCAGTGAATTGGCTCACTTCAGGACAAAAAACACACACACTGGTACTAGTTTATGCCTCATGACCACTATTGAGTTCCACATCTGATCTCTCTGGCCTTAGAAGATGTCATGCACAGTGGCAGCCTGAAGGTAAACATACAAGAAGTGCTACCAAATTCAACACCTCCATGGATTGCATTTCGCCCCAACCACGACCTTGCATAATCTATTGCAAACATCAATTGACACCAAATGAATCATGAGACTATTTAGAGTCCAGGGTATGTTTAGCTTAGATGTGATGTGTTAAATGTCATGCATCTCGTTAAATGAACGTACTTAGTTTAGCCAAAATGACAGTACTGCATGCATGACTTAAACTTTTTTCCTCTTCGTCGTTAAGTACAACTATGCTTTTGTACCATCTGCAAAACCCGTGCTAGCTATCCAGTTTGTGCTTGTCATCACTCACCTAAGCTTTGACGTCAAACTCTATTAGACTAACATTATGTATTGCACAGCACATGAATTCGGTCATTTCGCTGTCTGCAGAGAAAACTAACCACAGAACCCCATTAAGACCCCGAGTATTTATCAGGGAATCACACTAGTTTAAGAAAGCTAGCCGTTTAGCAAAGTAGGCAATGCAGAGTTATGAGCTAGTTATGAGATATGAGCTAACTCAATGAATATGCAGCGGTACTTTCCTTGACACTATTTACGTTTCCTTTCTTTTGGATCTATCCATGGAGCTATTTGTGCATTTTAGAGGTACTGACATTTTGCACTTGTTTAAAAAATAATTGTCATCACGCTGACTGAAGCCTAAGGTTAGCATAGGGGCATTACGTTTGAATGAGAATTGGCTGTTTTAGCCGCTAGCTGGTTAGCTGGCATTCCACCTCAGCTAACGTCAGAGAGCAGACAAGTTTAGCAGGGTACTGTATCCATCCGTTTGAGTACACTTTCCAGTTGTAAAACGGGAGACAACAGAAATGCCGTCCGAATCTCGATTTTTACAAAACACACTTACTTGCCAGCGAGATCCTTGTGGGAACCACTTGAATTCATCAACTGAGCAAGCTCCTGTTTCACGCCCGTCGCCATTTTCTCCAAAATCATAAACAGACAAACTCTCGCGAACTCTTGAAGAAGGCAGGCCTTACCAGTGATATCAGCCTATCACATTCGCAAATGAGAATGACAGTCAGGTCCTCCAAGCTGCAGTCTCTGCGACAGTGGGGCGTTTTGGCCTATGGTTTTGGCCGAGCCTTCAGAATAAAAAGTAATAAACATATTAGGCAAAATGTTTTCTTTATAATAAAAAAACTAGTCCTATCATTTCAGATCTTAAAAGGGTAACCCACATGGTAATTTGCGATACAGACTAAACTCCTTTTTGAAATACAGCAATGACCAAAAAATGATAGAAATAATAAATTCGCTCTGCACCAAAAATACAATTTTGGGCCGATGCTGCACATTTTACTAAGCCCAGTTTACTTAGTCAAAAGATAAAACACTACTGCTATTATTACTACTACCAAATATCTTAGATTCCTGCCTCAACACTGCTTCTACTAGCCTACTTCTACTACTACGACTACTACTAATAATAACAGAAAGAATGAAAGCTTGCATGCTATTGTACATGCGGAGTTAGTAGAGTTAGTAGTGTCTAACCCAAGTCATTAAATTATATAACGATCGCATCTAATTAATTTACAACAATCCTTTTTTAAGGACCATGGCCAAACACAGCCCTGTGCTCCTGTGTTGTCTCTCTCCCTCTTTGCACAGTGAATATAGGCTATATGTAGGCTATATATAACCGCTCATAGACTGACCTTGTATTCATTGACTTTCTTAGTTGTTACCTCCATATTTTGATAAATAGCATCTCTCCCTCCCTCCCTCCCTCTCTCTCTCTCTCTCTCTCTCTCTCTCTCTATGTAGATTGAGGCCTACTCCTATTACTGTTTGCCGGTCTGTCCCAAATGGATCCATCATATTGATTATGTTGAGAATGCACCCCCCCACACACACACACCCTCAAACCCCATTTTTTCCCCACTAACATATCAAATGTTAGACAATGGAGCCTACCCCTTCATGAAATCATAGCCAGCATGTTTGCTAAAACTGCTGACCAAGAGATACTAGCAAGTATTACAACAGTTGTAATAGCCAGTTAGATGCGCTATGAGTACTGCCAGGCCGTATTTCATGTTAGTTTTCACACCGGATGCCATACAATATGGGATTTTGAAATAATCTAGGATACCACAGGACTTACATTTCTGCATTTCACATGGGTTAACCTGGATACTGAGCCAAATAGTATTGAAATGAATCTGATGGGCTACCTGTACAGTTGACCATGAGTGACACTGTCCTGAATCTTCACTACTGTAGTAACCTATTTATTAGCCTTCTATAGGCTGTGTAGACTCGTGGTATGAGCTCCTCTCAGTTTGAGCAAATATGCGTTGCTGCTAAGGCCCACTAGATGGAGGTAAAAACCTTCACGCACTACCCTCGCTCCTTGGCGGATGACAGCCCACTTCACTAGTGCTGCTCTGGTCGGGCAGTGGCTCGACAAGATAGGCGCCGCAGCCAATCAAATTTTGAATTTTAGCTGATTTCACTGTAAAAAAAAAAAAAAAAAAAAACGATGACTTTATGCCACCAGGGCCTGTCATGTACATTTAAGCCACGCTGAAAGAAACATAGAAATCCGTTTTCAGGAGCTAGCGGTATTATTTTGGTTCTTCCTCACACCTTGAGTTTAATCGTGGTCGGGGGTTTGCGTGGGGAGGATGCGCCGCCGAACGATACGAACCAACCGTGATCTCAGGGACTTGAGAGGGTAAATGCCTTTGATTCTGCCCCGCGCGCTAGACGGAAACCTTTAGAAGCCTCAGATATTCGTCGTCAAAAAGACAAACAGTTTGAGGTGTGGACAAAAGGAGCATTGAGCAACGATGGAAGACAAGAATACATTTTTGTGCGGCGTTGTGGAAGGTAACCTAGTTTCAGCATCCATTAATGTTCGATCATTAATTGCAGTTGCATGGTGCTCGTTTTTCTACTTTGGAAATACCCTACACATGTGCATTCTCGCATTATGTGCCTTTTCTTTATGGAGGATACGGTATGTGGTCTATATGTGTGCCAGTGTGCCTGGTACTGTGTGTATACAGTATGTGTGTATGAATCAATGTATGTGTGTGTTTATTATGTCTACGCATGTATGGTATGTGCGGTTTGCCCGTGGGTATGAGTATATTACTAAAGCCTTAAGGCCCAAGTTAAATCTCTAAATAATGTGCCCTGTCTCAGAATAGTGCAAAGCATGCATGATATTTCTTTGGTCCTAAATTGAAGCTGGTTTCACTAAGAAGTCTGTATGAATGCATCTTACAGGGCAAGTCTCACACTAACATCCATTCATTTCATGCCTTTATGAAACGATCAGCCTTTGTGGTTGCTTACGTCTTCCTTCCTTGGTGACTTGTTCTCTCACAATCTCACTAGAGCCCCCCAGTGACCCACTGCAAGTGGACTGGTGCCACACCGAACCAAATGTCTGGGTGAAATGGCCATGCATGCCATTCCATTGCAGGTCTGATAAACGACCCTCTCCCCAAAGCCAGTGGAGGAAGCAGACCATGCTTGCAGCATCACAGATCTGCCAGCGTGTTTAACAGTGGGCGTATAGGGGTCTGTGCCTACCTACGCAGCTCTCTTCCAACACCAAATCCAGCTTGGGTGGGCGAGAGATAACAGCCCGATAACAGCCTTCTTTCGGTCTCAGAGCAGTGCTTTGGTGCGTGTGGATACTCCTCAGATACACAGCACGCTGTGTTACACCACCAGTCAGTACAAGTTAGATTTGCTCTGTGATGACAAGCACCTGCTGGCGACTCTACTCTGATGCGAGTGGCAAAGGTGACATCTTTCTCACTTGAGGTCATCCTTGCCTGACCGTGACCTGCTGGCTTCTCTTAAATGCCATGATATCATTTAACAGGAGTTAGTGGAGGGCAACCTTTTGGAGTTTTATTGGCTTGGCATACGCAGCATGTCTCTGTGTACAACTAATATGGCTGATGATGAGGTGCATGATATTCTATGGAGTTTCTGTAGCAGAGTTTGTGTTTGGTCTCCAGTTTAATCATCTAATACATACTGTATGTGGCAGTTGTTATGGCCATGTCCTTCAGAAATAAGATGCAATCTGAAGACGATTGAAGGACAAACTGATAACATGAAATACTGACCGACATTATTACTGTAATTTCATGTAGTTCAACCTAATAATAAAACCAATATTAGGGCACATGTCAGTGGAGACAGACAGTGGGAATGACACACACACACACACACACATACACACGCACCCACCACACACACATATATCACCCCTCGCACACACAAGCACACATACACACTTGGGACTCACACATACACCCACACATACACCTACACCCACACACACGTCTCTGGTCGTCCCCAGAGGATGCTAGCTGGTTAATTGGCTGAGCTTATGATTTCTGTCCCTCTGACTCTGGGCAAGAGTGGCTGCGCTCAGCAGCTCAGGGGAT
>CM059275.1:24992823-25047823 GCA_030347295.1 Setipinna tenuifilis | reverse complement strand
ATATATACTTTTATCAGGTTGTTTCCCCTCCACATATAAGGTGGTTAGACTGCATTTTAATTTACAATCAAAGATGGTTAATCCCAGCTCCTTCCATGTATTGATACTACCTGCACACATAACCCAGGTCATTTTGACCAATTTGTTCCTCCACCTGGCTAAAGAATTGCACCCATTAGAATCAGCTGGTTTTGTGAAAAAATACCACAAATAAATGGTTTGGATGTTGCTCTCTGAAGCCGGATTACCCACCTCTGATTAGGATGATTAGTGTTTGTTGACATTATTTTGTGGAGGGGAATAAGGGCTCGTGTTGTTCCTGATTAATGAGGGCGGAGCGGATGTGCTACCTCTGGCGCTCACAGCCTCACCCCCCCCCTTAGCACGCTTACAGATCATCAGTGTCAGTTCAGCCATCTGCCAACTTGCTCTTACCATGTTTGGGAGCTTGGTTTACTAAAGGGCCAAAGGAAAAGCAAAAGTGTGTGTGTGTGTGTGTGTGTGTGTGGCAGCTTTGTGTATAAGTGTGTGCATGTGGGTATGGCAGCCTTGTGAGTTTGTGTGTTTGTGTGTGTGTGTGTGTGTGTGTGTGTGTGTGTGTGTGTGTGTGTGTGTGTGTGTGTGTGTGTGTGTGTGTGTGGCAGCTTTGTGTATAAGTGTGTGCATGTGGGTATGGCAGTCTTGTGTGTTTGTGTGTGTTATGTGGCAGCCGTGTGTGTGTGTGTGTGTGTGTGTGTGTGACAGGTTTGTGTATAATTATGTGCATGTGGGTATGGCAGCCTTGTGAGTTTGTGTTTGTGTGTGTGTATCTGTATGTGTGGCAGCACTGTGTGTGAGTAAGTGAAAGCACACCTCCCACATCTCCCCAATCGCCTCTCTCTCTGCGCTAGCAGGTGGCCGAGCTGGGCTGCCGGGCCTTCGCCATCCTCTTTGACGACATCGACCACTCCATGTGCCAGGCGGACAGCGAAGCCTTCTCCTCATTCGCCCACGCCCAGGTCTCGGTGACCAATGAGATCTACAGCTTCCTGGGGGAACCGCCCGTCTTCCTCTTCTGCCCAACAGGTGGTGACTCTCAGATGATGACTCTCACACTACATAACTTATTACATCCCATGTTTCACTCCTGTGAAAGTATGTATGTGTAAGTGTCCGTATGTACTTTGCACAAGAGGACTAAAATATATCTCCGCCCTTAACAATATTGCTCAGTTGATACATCAGACGTCCCAACTGGCAAAAAAAGTACTTTCAGGGATGTTTATATTAAGGAGATATATATCCAAGTACCATATTTGGTAAGCTCTACTGTGTATGCCAGATGAAATCCCGATATATGACTCTGTGTCTTGTACTTCCCTCTCTCTACACTCTCCCATTCTCTCTCTCTCTCTCTCTCTCTCTTTCTCTCTGTCTTTCTCTTACCCTCCCTCTCTCTCTCCATCTCTCTCACTCTCTCTCATTCTCTGTCTCTGCCTCTGTCTCTGTCTCTCTCTCTCTCTCTCTCTCTCTCTCTTTCTGTTGTTTGGTGAACATGTGCTGCTACAGCACTAAGAGTCCAGTAGTAATCAGTAGCAGGCACCTGTACTACAAGCTGGCCTGCTGTGCAGGGATGCCACAGATGTAATAAGTAGCCGTGTCCAATGGGAGAAGTGTGTGATCTACTGCCAGCTCGCTCCAGGATATTATGTCCATTAATAAAAAAGCAGACATGCTACATTAGTCATATTTGTGTATAATGTGTTTGCTTTCTCATGGAAGAGGTAGTGAGGGAGAGGGTTTGTGGTGTGGGATTTTAGTGGTGTGTGTTATGTTAAGTTGTGTCCACCTCCTGTGTGTGTGTGTGTGTGTGTGTGTGTGTGTGTGTGTGCGTGCGTGTGTGTGTGTGTGTGTGTGTGTGATCTCCAGAGTACTGCGACTCCCTGTGCTCCCCCAGCGTGGCCAAGTCCCCATACCTGCTCACCGTCGGGGAGGACCTGCTGCCTGGTATCTCCGTCATTTGGACAGGTGAGTGTGTGTGTGTGTGTGTGTGTGTGTGTGTCTGTCTGTCTGTCTAAAAATTCTCATTCATCCAGGCCATGGTAGACAAAAGAGGTACATTTTAAGCAACTGGATTGTCGCTTTCTGTGTTTGTCTCTGTCTCTCTCTTTCTCTGTGTCTCTCTATCTCTCTGTCTCTCTCTTTCACACACACACACACACACACACACACACACACACACACACACACACACACACACACACACGCACACACACGCACACACACACACACACACACACACCCTTTGGGGTATCTTTTCTTAAATGTGTGCCAAAAGACCTATCTGGCACATAGTTCCTGTTTCCAGCACACACACACACACACCCTTGGGGGAACCTTTTTGTAACTATATGTACACCAGAACTATGTAGCACATGTCCTGTTTTAGTCCAAACTTGCTGAGTTTGAGGTCAGCCACTCAGCAAATTCTTGCTTTCTGAAATCTGTAGACTCCGTCGCAGATCTTTGATATGACATATTTCTCACATCACTGCCATATCAGCCCTAAAATAGCAGGTGTTGGACCCCAGGGTCTAATTTATCAAGGCACGCTGCGTGACATGTTTGTCCCAGATACCCATAGTGTGTTAGGTGAGTCATAAGCGTGTCAAAGTGGCACAGTTCTGTCTAAGTGACTCTGTGGTAGCCCTCCTAGAAGAGTCCTGAGAGAAATTGGCTTGACCACCACCTCGATATCGACATCGATATATAACATGTGAATATGGTAATGTGCCAGTATATGTTGTCGAACATATTGGTAAACAAGATAAAATTACAATAAAACAGATCATTAGTGTAACATGGCTAAAATAAGTGTACAAAGTCTCTTCTCTTATGTTTTACACATATTTGTATTCAATCCACTAGTAGCCATATAGACCCACAAATGCTAAATGTTATTGTGATATGCATATGTTACTCTTTTTTTACAGGAAGTAGGGTCATTTCCCGTGAGCTGAGCGCTGATTCGCTGTCCGAGGTGCGTTCGGTGCTGCAGCGCCCGCCGCTGCTCTGGGACAATCTCCACGCCAACGATTATGACTCCCGCCGCGTGTTCCTGGGGCCCTTCAAAGGACGGCCCCCTGGTCTCCATGGACACCTGAGCGGCCTCCTGCTCAACCCCAACTGCGAGTTTGAGGCCAACTACATCCCCCTCCACACGCTGGGGACCTGGCACCGCTACGGTTACGAAGACAGGAAAGGTAAGGGGAGAGGAGAGGAGACGAGACGAGAGGAGACGAGACGAAACAAGGGGAGAGGAGAAGAGAGGACAGAGGAGAGGACAGAGGAGATGGAGGAAAGGAGAGAAGAGTGGGAAGAGAAAAAAGGGAGAGAGAGAGGAGATGTGAAGAGAGGAGGTTGTTTTGAAGGACAGGAAGGAGAAAGGAGAGGCAACAGGATAAGCATCTGGGAAACAAGGACAGAAATAGAAGTGGTAAGTAAGAACAGGAAAGAGGAAGGGATGGGAAGGGAAGGGAAGAGAAGATGAGAAACAAATCCCATCTCTCCTCTCCTCCACTAGCGAGAGATGGAGAGAGAGTTAAAAAAAGACAACAAGTGAGAGCTGACATTTCATGCCTCGGTTAGTAATCATTTGACACCCCCCCCCCTCCCAAGGGTAGATGCTGTATAGTGCCTGACTGTCCACTCAGAAGTGATATGATCAGATTAACATGTCCAGTTTTCCTTGGGTCACTGAGCCATACTTACACAGACAAAACACTCTCCAGCTCTCATGAGATTCAACAAGAGATTTGATAAGTCCACTGGTTACATCCATGGTGTTACTTTATCTGTTTTTGTTGTTGTATCTCATGTTGACATGTGTGCCTGAGATATCACATGTAAGTGGATTTCTAGGTTCCCTCTATCTCTCTGTCTCTCTCTATTTCTCTCCTTCTGTCTCTGTCTCTCTCTGTCTGTCTCTCTCTCTCTCCTGTGTGTGTGCCTGTGTATGTGAGAGAAAGATAGACAGAGAGAGCAATCAGACACTACTGTGCCCCCCCAGTTCACTGATTATCACTTCACCGCTGTGAGGATAATTGCTCATTTGACTGTGACCCCTAGACGCCGTCATTTGAGATTCTCAAGGTTGTTTGACAGGCAAGAGCTGCATGACAGTAGTCATGTAAGAGGAATGTTTTTACTGAAACTTTTTTTGTCTTATTGACTGGGTAGATGGACCATACCCGGTTTATATTTTAAAGACCTGGTTTATGTGCACACATTAACGTAATCAGAAAGACAAACAGAAAGGGAAACATACACATGCATATGCGTGCTAAAAACACACACTCTAACACACACACACACACACACACACACACACACACACACACACACACACACACACACACACACACACACACACACACACACACACACACACACACACACTCACAAGCTAAGGACTCTGTACAGCAATCTGTGTTCTGTGGTTGCTGGTGTAACTTGGGTGTTGTTTGCAGATGATGTAGCACAGTACTGCCCAGATAGAGCTCTTGACACTGCACTACTCGACTGGATAGAGGAGCTCAACCAACCTCTGCTTCCTGGTAAGACCTGTGTGTGTGTGTGTCTGTGTGTATGTGTGAGTGTGTCTGTGTTCTAAAAAATATTCCAAAAATACTCTTGAACAGCCCATCTATCTCTGTCTCATTTTTCGTCTTTTTGTATTTTTGTTCCATTTTATGTTCTTTCATCATTTCTTTCTTTTTTATCCCCCCCCCCCCCCCCTCCTTAATCGCTCTTCTTTTATTCCTCTCGGCTTGGCCCAGGTCGGCAGGTTCGATCGAGCGACCATAAGTCTTCCAGAGCCTCCTCGAAATCCCTTGCCTCTGACAGCGCTGCGGATGGCTCCAAAACTGCCGAGCCAAAGCCATCCAAAACCTCCTCGGAGCTCTCCAAGAAGGATCACACTGCCCTCCACAGCCCCTCCGACCCCCAGAGGCCAGAGAGCAAACAGGCCACCACCCCCACCTCCAGCATCCACAGCAACGGGGACCAGGCCTCCAGAGCTGACAGCCATGCATCCTCCAGGTCGCTTGTGGAGAAACCCCTGGGGAGGGGGCTCAGCGGTGGGAAGAACCCACTAACCGAGGGCCAGGTCAGGCTGCTGGTGGGCCTGCACTACCTGCCACATGAGTACGGCCCGGCGGCTAAGGGTCTGCTGCAGGACCTGACCTGGCTCAAGGCCAACTGCCAGTGCGTCAGCGCCAATGGCAACAAAAAGAAGGTGCTGCCTCAGAAGGTCAGTCAGAGGTCACAAGAGGTCATTTAGAGTTGTCCTGCTGTGTCAACACAAATCTTCAAGAATACCAAAAGTGTGTTGTGCTTATACCCGAGTTTTTTCGGAGATCAGAGGGCCCCAGAGATAATTAGGGAGGGGTATTGACTTTGCTGTCAGGGCAGAAAATTTCATCCTCTCGAGGCTTGGGGAGATTTAATGGACTCAGGGTCGGGTCTTTGGCTTGGCTTGGCTTGGCAAGGGTTCGCGATGCATCGGAGGCAATAAAAAGGGCCCAATCTGCAGAAGCGCCAAGTCATTCTGTCTCTTGTCATGTAGGGCTAAATCACATGGAGTTATTAGCACTGTAAGTCACAGGCTTTCCGACAAAACACCATGGGATATCGCTAAGGCAACGATTCCGTCCTAGCCCATAACTTGCTGTGACATGTGATGTACTGTTTCCCACCAATGCAAAATATATGATCATTCAACACGTCTCTGTTAGACACATAAAACTACATTTGAATCACAATATGACTGCTAGGTGAAAAAAAAAATCATAGAGAGATTGAATTACATTCTTGTGTATAAAATATCATGCATTAAACATTAGGGCAGCTGTGGCCTGGTGGTTAGAGAATTGGTCTTGGGGTTGAAGAGTCGCAGGTTTGAATCCTGTTCTTGGGTGGGTGTGTGAACAACTAGTGCTCTCCTGCACAATCATTCATGGCTGAAGTGCCCTTGAGCAAGGCATCCAACACCACATTGCTCCAGGGACTGTAACTGAAACCCTGTGCCTAAATAACTGTCAGTTGCTCTGGGTAAGAGTGTCAGCTAATGTAATGTATAAAATATTTAGGGCATGGGCAAAATATTCTGCAAGGTTTGTACAGTACAAAGTGCCATTCTGTGGTGATTTAGCCACATCGCTTCAGGTGAATGTGTTTTGGCAGCTAAAGCATTTAAGCTGACTCTCTCGTTCCATGGATGGGTAATAGGTTGGAGGTAGATTTGATCCAGGGTGTGAGAGGTGATTGCACTCTCCTTTCACCATATGGGCATTATTTGGACTTGGGGAACTTATAAAAGAGTCCTATGGTACAAAAAAAAACAGAAGAGGATAGGGAAGGATGACCACTCCTAATGAGGTGAAGGCTAGGATGGATTGCAAACTTCAAAAGAATGTACAGGTTGGGTTTATAAGTTTACATACCCTGGCAGAATTGATGATTTCTTAACCATTTCACAGAGGGTCATTTGGGTAGTTTTTGTTGTCATTATATGTAAATAAAGTAAACACAGGTGTTCGACAATAAATTGCTTCAGCCAACACTAACCATAAGTGAAAGAAAAGGTTTTGTGTTATCATTCATATTCTCTGAAAAATTGTTAAGAAATCATCAATTCTGCTAGGGTATGTAAACTTATGAGCACAACTGTCCAACATTTCAGCCCTTGACAAAGGCCATGGGGCCGAAACGCTGGAATCAAAACAAATTAAAAAACAAGCAACGAGGAGGGTGCAGTTTATAGGGTGTGAGTTACATTATTTACATACTTACATTATTTAGTGCGCTATATAGTGACCAGGTAAACACTTTGGATTCAGCATTAGCCTCCTTCTTTGCGTTGCTTTTGACTCTGCAAGTGCACTAGAAAAATACAATTCCTTTTTAATTGACACTATACACATGTATAATAACATAAAAAGCAGCTGTATACTATATACCACATAGCTTGCGAGTTGCACTGTTTTGTTCCCTATGCAGTGCACCATATAGTGACCATAGAGTGCACATTATAGATTCAGCATCAGCTTCTTTTCCTTCTTTTGTGTTGCTTGTTTGGCTCTGCGTCAGGTGGAGGAGTGGCGCGGTCGGGCGGTGCAGTTCCTGTCGGCGTGTGATCAGGTGGCGCTGCTGCACGAGGCTGTGGTGAACAGCGTGAACCGGGCGGTGCTCTACGACCTCTACCCTTACGTCTGGGACCTGCGTAACACACTGCTGGTGGCCAAGGCCTTCGTCAGCTGGCTCGGTGAGTGGTCGAGATTAGGCGAGGAGCGGAAAGAAATAGATGGTGAGAAGGGAAAAAAAGGAAAAGAGAGATATACAGTGGAGGATAGAGAGGAATATTGGAGGAGAGAAAGTAGTGGATGATAGAAAGAGATATTGGAGATAAGATATAGTGGAGGATAAAGAAGAGATAGTGAAGGATAGAGAGATATATAGGAGGAAAGAGATGAAGACACAATGAGTGAAGCACAGGAATAGACCTATTATCATTGTCATGTGATACCATCTTCAGCAGTCCATGGACCATTCCAGTGAACCCTTCCAGTCCATTTGTCATGTACTCCGTCATTGTTACACATCTCTTGATAAGCATGTTTGAGATCTTCCTGAACCCTGTTGTATCTCTGGTGTTTGATCTGTGGCTTTTGTTTTAACTTATACCCCTCCTCTTACGTCCTCACACGATGACTCTACATCTGGGTGCGCTACCAAAGAAAGATAAAGGAAACCATCACCCCAAACTTGCATATCATCTGAATTCCCCTCTATATGTTTCTCCGTACTGCCTTCCCCTCTTTTTCTTCTCCTTTATCTGCTCTTGCCCTTGCTCTTCCTCCCTCCACTCAGCATCCCACCTCCTCACATTTGTCTTCTGAAGTCGTATCCTTTGCTTTCTGTTCTGATGGAGCGCACGTTATCTGATTCTTATATGTGTGTTTGTCAGTCATCTATCAGCAGAAATGTGAAACTGTTAGTGCTCTGCATTCACGCACCTGATGGTGATGATATACCTGAAACTTGAACTCGTCTTTGTCATCAGTCCCTGTTGCCTAGTCACTTCTTTTTACGTTTTTCTCAATTTTCCTTTTGTTTTGCATTCTCTCTTTTCTTGTCATCTTCTTTTTTTTTAAAGTATATTTTGTGGGCTTTTGAACAGTGAACAGCAGGACAGGAAGTGAGTGGGAGATGGAGTAGGGTTGGGAAATGGAACCCAATGGCCGGATTCAAACCTGGGTCCCCGTGTGCACTTGCCCAGTTATGGTACAGGTGCTCTATGCACTGCACCCTTGTCATCCTCTTTTTTACTTTTCTTCATCCTCTCCCCCCCCCCTCTTCTTCTCATAGAGGGCCGCATCTTGAGTGACAGCTCCTCTTCCGGCTCCTGGAGGAACTGCTTCCACTGTAAGTGCCGCAGTAACGTTTCCCATAAGCACCCATTAACAACCCACTTTTACTCAGCGTCTGACAAATGAAGCTGTAAACAGTTTGAACATAACCATTAATGAAATGAGAATTGATTATTCTCAAGTAGCGTTTTTTTTTTTCTTAAAGACTTGCTAGAAATAGGTGTGTCAGTATATCAACACAGTTGGTTTTCTAAAATAGGCCCCAGTAAAGTCTCTTGCGAGTGGCAGATGTTATGGCTGACCATGTGGAGCACGTTGAGAAAATGTTGCTTTTTAGTGTTATGCAAATGAAAGTAATTAGGTTGATTTGAATTTAAATCAGCGCTGCCCTTTAGAGCATGGAGGTGGGTATGCTGTAATCAATCTTCCTCCCCTTCCCTCCCTACACACACAACAAACAGCGTACGCTATGCTGTACAAACCTGTCGCTATGTATCTTGGAATATTGTCGATTGATACACACAAATAAAATTGTTTTTTTAAGTAGTGATATGGCATATACCTGCATATTAAATAGCCTACAGGTCTTTGTGGTATTCTTACTGCACTGATGGAGGCAAGAGATGAGGTGGAGACTGTGGAGGGGCTGAGATTGTGGTGTCCTCTCCTTTCATAGGGTGTGGTACCACCAGTGGCTCTGAGCTGCTGGGTGTGGAGGCTGAACCTTGGGCATTTAAGGGAGGACTCTGCGGTGAGATGCAGGTAGGCACAACCTGACTTATTACTACTGTTCGCAGATATATCCTACAGTGCTAAGGCCTTCCAAATTCTGTAAACCTCAGAAGTCTTATGTAAAATAGTTTAGTATATTTGGGGATAAAAATGTAATTTTTGTGATTACAGCATACTGATTCGTGATGTAATATCCACAGGTGAATGTGCTGTTTACCTAATGCAGGAGTATGCAGGAGTAATGCACGAATAACTATGCTTCTGTGTTACCAATCAGAGGCTTATTATTCATTTTGCTTGCACACAATGAAATTTTACATTCCAGACCCCTCTATCAATTTGACATTTACTCTCTGTCTATCTGTCTTCCTTTCTTTCTTTCTTTCTTTCCTCTCTCTCTCTCTCACTCAGCTGCTCCTCCCGATGGGCACCAACACAGAGCTGTTTATCCATCCTCCTCCCCTGTTCCCCAGCGCTCGGCTCTACAACGTCCGCCCCTTCCACAGTAAAGACAAGGTACACACATGACATCACATGACTCACGTGACTCATACGAACATACACAGGCACACAGCCACCTGCTGTATGGGGAGGGGGAGGGGCAATAGTAGGCTAACACTTATTAGGTAGGCACTTTACACTTTTTAAACGTTTTATTTCATTCATAATTATGAATTATTATTATTAATAATAATAATTATTATTGTTACAAAAATACTTGTGAAACAAATAGTGAAAGCCTACTTTTTCCTTCCCTGCCCCAGTATACTAGATACCAGTGAAATGTCTTGTTTAGAAAGAACAATTGCAATTCATTAATTCATTGTAATTAAAATGGATATAGAACTTAACACATGGCATTGTACAACCACTATCTTTGAAGCATCAGTACCTTGTGGGCAATATTTCCCTGTCCTGCAGATGGAGCTGTATCGTATGGTGCGTCAGCTGCACCAGAGGACTCGAGGCCAGCCAGACCTGAGTGTCATCCACCCTGACTTCTATGGCGACCGGTAAAGACTTAAACTTAACTTTTAGTCCTCTATGAATTACCCATATTAGGAACCCTAAAAAGAAATTTGTATCCTCACAGTTAAACAAATAGTGTTTGTGTAGTAGTGCGTTATATGCACAGTGTTTTCAGTAATTCAGCAAAGTTAAAACTATGTTTTAAATTTGTGAAATGTAATTGTAAAATGTCATTGACTCCTCTGACATTGTCATATGCCACTGACATTGCTTGCATTGTGTTATTATAGCTGCCTATATTTGGCTCACTGTATGTGTGTGTGTGTGTGTGGGTGTGTTTGTTTTTGTGTGTGTGTGTATGTGTGTGTGCATGTGTGTGTGTGTGTTTGTGTGTGTGCACGCGTGTGTGTTGGCATGTGTGCGCACACGTGTGTGTGTCTGATGTATTAGGTGTTTGGGGGCGGTCTTGGCCTTGTGCCCGGAGTACAGCTTTGTCCTTGAGGATGAGCTGGGAGTGTGTGGGTGTGTGCTGGGCATCCTGGACGTCCGCCACTTCGCTAAGCGCTGGCAGGCGAGCTGGCTGCCCGCCATGAGGGACAAGTATCCGCCTCAGGCCCTGGGGCACAGCGGGCATGCAGGCACAAAGGTCAGGGGTCATCGCATAGGTGCTGCCAGCATACGCTAACATGCTAACAGGCGCTTATCTAGCTGCGCAGAACACTGAAGTGCTTCCAGCATATGCTAGGATGCTAACAAGCGCTTATCTGATAGGTGCTTCCGGCCTACGCTAGCATGTTAACAAGCATTTATTTGGCAGTGCAGAGTAAGTGTGGTTAAAAAATATATATTTTGCAAATCCCAAGTCCAAGTGCCAAGTGACAAAATTTGTGAAGTAATTTTAAAGACAAGGGTCTACTCTGCACACCCTTAAATCAAAAACAGCAAAAATAAGTAAAGAGGATTTCAAGAGTGCAGACCCCACTTTTTGGCAATGAAGCATAGAGGAGGTTGACATGTTCTTTGTGTTTTTGCCAGCGGTTAAAACAAAGTTCTTTTTTTGAATGACATTTTGTGTTCCGCATCTGTAGGAGGCGCTCCTGTGTTTCAAGGAGGAGCAGCCAGATTATCCGGACTCCCTGCTCTACCACTTCCCCTCCCAGCTGCGGCTGGACGCCCTGCCTGAGCTAGTGGACTGCAGCGTCAGCCGCAGTCTTCTCACTGCCCTCCTGACTGCACTGAAGGCCAACGGTCAGTATGAAAGTGAAAGTGAAAAGTGAAAGTCATTCCCAGTGGTCTTTGTGGTCACATGACACAACACAGCACACAGTGCACCACACAAGAAAATTCATCCTCTACATTTAACCCATCACACATGTGAGCAGTATGTATGTATGTTTTTCTTTACTTTTTTTAAAGAAAGTATTTCAGTATGAATCTCAAATGTCGAAAATTAAAAAGAAAAGGAAAACGATTCAATGTGAAAGCATGTCCACACTTTTAACTGGTACTGTATGTATATGTGTGTGTGTGTTTGTAGTATTTTAATGTCTGTGTGAAACACAGATTTTATTCACAGGGGCGCTGCTAGAAAGGCTGGGCCCTATAAAAAATGCCATTTTAACACTGCCCTTCCATTAACAGTAAATAGTGTCCTCAAAATGTCCTCCCTGCTGGTGCCTCTGTTTAATCTCTGTTTGTTCATGTATTGTATGTGCATATGTTGAATCATGTGATGTGTGTGTGTGCGTGTGTGTGTGTGCGCTGCAGGTTCGAGGGGTGTGTTCTGTGAGGTGCAGCCCATGGACCAGCTGAGGATGGAGTTCCTGACCAAACTGGGCTTCCTGGAGATCCTGAGGGTGGAGGCCAGCACTAGGGAGGGGCTGGTGCTCGGACGCCTGCTCTAGGCAGTCTCTTCCCGTGCATGTGTGTGTGTGTGTGTGTGTGTGTGTGTGTGTGTGTGTTATGGCCAGGGAAGGGCCAGTGCAAGGTGACTGTTCTAGCATTTAAGTGTGTGTATGCCAGTACATTTGTGTGTGTGTGTGTTGAGATAAGGACTAGGTAGGGTGCTCGAGAGGTTTGGAGGAGGTTGGAAATCAGGACAGGGATGTGCGTGTGTGTGTGTGCGTGTGTGTGTGTTAAGGCCAGGGAAGGGCCAATGCAAGGTGACTGTTCCAACATGGTAGTGAATGTGGTTATGTGTGTGTGTGTGTGTGTGAGAGAGAGAGAGAGACAGATAGATAGAGACTGGCTAGGGTGCTCAAGGGAGGTTTAAGAGAGGTTGCTAATCAGGGCAGGGTTGTGTGTGTGTGTGTGTGTGTCTGTGTGTGTGTGTGTTGTTTGTCCAGGGACCATGAGCAGCTAAAGCAACTGCTGGGAACATTTTTTTGGACCACACTACTGCAAAGGCTTGAATGATTGTAATTCGTTCTTCCCTTATAGCAAACACCCACACTCTTTAGCTTTTTAAGTAAGAAAAAGAAAATGGAAACTTTGATTGTGTGACTGTTGTGTTGTACTGCTGTGCTGTCTGACAGCTTAGAATTCAGAAAAGAACAAAAAATCAGACTAACACAATCTAAAACTGACACATGACAAATATGGCAATCACTAAGAATTCAGACACTTGCTGAATTGGACACAAAAAAAAAGACTCAACGATTTTGCGCTGCATGCACACAAGATGTTCCAAAGAACACAGAATCATCTCGTAAGTGTTGTAGTTTGAATCATAAGATAAAATCTAATGTTGGTGATGTAATCATACAATCTTTAAAAACACACACCCAGGGTATGATAACTGAAGCACAGTCAGTCAAAAGAGAGAAAATAGCTAAAAACATGCCCTGTAATTGCAAGATGGGGACTGTAGGGACTGTTTTAGTATATGTAGACCACCAGAATCACATTCACCCTCTTGTATGAGGTGCTACTTGCATTTGAAATGCACTCTGCCATGGTGAAGACCTAGATTATGGTTATGAAAGGTCAGGCCAGTCCGAACATTTTCCAATATCAAGGAAGACAATAGTTTTCGGCTTGCAATGTGAACCTGTGGACTATTTTTAGGACAGCTGCCTTTAACATCTATCTGGAGAAGAGGTTTGAAGATGTTACCTGTCCATGGACTGTAGACAATAGGCCACTGGTCAAAGATGTTGACTGATGTTGACCTAGCCATAGCATTATCACTGTTTGTACCTGTTGTGTACTGAAAGCGTTTTCTTCTTGATGTTTAAAGCATGTTAAAGTAGAGCTACCTAAATGGAGGCACAGGTAAACCATTTGATTCTGCTGGTTTAAACCATCTTTTACATCTTTCATGTACATATTTTAAACTGAACTCACGCACCTAGAAAACACACACACACACAGGATAAATTACAAATGATAGAATTATCAGATTGACCAAAATAAGACTTGACCACAAAAAATAAATTATTTTAATGGACAAAAGAATAAAAAGAGTACAGCACTATGCTAGAGACAGAGGTTTAAGTTCACTACACTTGCAGTCTGTAGCACTTACCTTGAAAGTATGCGTCATGAAATCATTTCTTAACTTCTTTGCGTAGGAACGTTTCCATTTGCACATGCATATGCACATTATGCTTTCTCATTTGTTAAGTTGTAGTTTGAAGGTGTCTATTGAAAGGTGTTTTGTGAACCGTGAAAAAATATTTTAGGACGTGGTATTTGTGTGGTTTTGCACAAATATCCAAGTTAAGGTACTCGGGGGCCTTTGTGATTTGAGGTCAAACAAATCAGCAAAGTCACACAGGTCACTAGTCTAATAAGTCTTATTAACATTTTTTAAAAAGCATGTTTTAGTTTGTGGAATATAATGTTGGCAACTTGGGTTTATTTCCCTTTTAATAGATTTACATGGCATTGCAAACTTCACAATTTTTTATAATGTATGTTATGAACTTTGTGTTACAAAGAAAAAAAATAAAAAATATTTTGTTTTGGTTTCTCTGAATTGTTAGAACTAGTGTTTTTAATATGTAGTTCATCTTGGCTCAAAGTTGAGAACAATCTTAAGGACACCAGCTGTTATAAGAGGTAACTTATGGTCCTGATGCAACAATTTTATTAGAATTTTTTTCAATTCTTAAAACGACAGACCAGGGAAGACCTTGGAATTGTCTGACGCCACATGTGCTACCTCCTTTCTACATTTTAAACACATCAGTTCTCTGTAGCTCCTAATAAAACTGAAGATTTAAGTGTGTAATTATGCGTGGCTGGGAGATCATTAGAGTTGTGTGAGAGAGCTGTGCTTCTCACATCCATCCCACTGGGACAATCTGCTCTACGCCTGCGTGTCTCTCTCAATTATATAAAATGAGAAGCTTTACATTCCAATAAACCCCTTAATTAGAACATTTTTTGACATTTGGGTATTTTAAATGAAGTGAAACATAAGAAAACTGTTTGATGTCAAAGTGTGATTTAATACACTTGCTGGATTACATCACAGTAAATAGCTCAACAACAGTACAGTAAAAAAATACAGAAACATGTCCATGGTTGTGTTTTAGCCTCGGGAACGCACACATTTGATTTAAAGAGTTAAAAAATAAACCACCCAGGCATTTGGCTTTCGACAGTCTGCTCAAAAGACGCATTCTTCAGCGATCCAGCTTCATTTTCTTGGCTTCTGGTTCTGAGTCGGGTGGGGATACACTGACACCAGGGATCTGTGAGCAAAATCACAATAATTACACATGCACTCAGCATGGAGCGGCAGCCTAGCAGATAGGCCAATTTGCTAACAGTACCAAAGTCATTAGCCTGACTGCCAAGAATCACACATATTGACAAGGACAATGAATATCTGCATGCATGCTTTACGTAAATGCTAAAAAAATAGATCAAATGTGATATTTGGAGCCTGAAACGTAAATTTCACAGCTTATCAAAGCCCACTCTGGTATAAAACACTGACCAACCCCCCAGCAGCCACTCACCACGGGCTCCAGCAGGGCCATCCTGATCTTCTGGTGCTGAATGTTGGACGCGTCCAGACTGATGGTCACCCTCACACTGTCAAACATGTTAAACGTGTGGCCCTCCACTGTCAGCGTAGGAACCTGTGGAACGCACAAAAAAATACAATAAATTATAATATAAAATATAACAATAAAACCTCTTGATTCACCACTACAGTGTGTGGTGGAGCAATAAGTTAGGTTTCCCATTCGTCTCATTTTCATTTTAATTATGGGCGTTTACTGTAATTTGGCTAATCAAAATACAAATCAGCAGGCGTTCCCATCACTTGTGTTGATCTAATGACTACTTAGGAAGCCAGAGTCTTTGGGGACTCTGGACACTCTTCTAACCGCAACTTAACCCCAAATGTATTGTACAGAGCAGGAGTAATTGTAAATGTAAATTATTTGATTTTAACGGTTTGCATCAACTTCAATCGCATTTAATCGCACATAATGCGATAATGCACTGCATTTCATTTTAACCTACTTTCCTCTACTGAATTGAACTGGTATGTGCGTTGGGAGTGTTCATGCAAATTGGAAACGCTTGCAGCCAGGATTTCTAAGTCCAATGATCAAAGTCGCATTAAAAGGCTGGATGAGGCTATGACTAATGAGAGCTCATAAGCCACAACATCTTAAGAGTCTGTGGTTGACGCTGGGGTTGGGGTTGAATTAATGTTGATGCTTACGTACCTCTTCGTTGAAAACCATCTTAGGACTGGGTTTGTTCTTGTTCTCAAAGAACACTGTTCCCTCCAACCCGAACTTGGGAATGAGGATGATGATGGCATTCTTCCTCACAAAGAGAATGAAGCCCTCCTCATTCAAAATTCCTCTGTTTTTAAAGAATAACTGAAAATACACAAACATACACATATTTAAACATATTTACACCACTTACTGTACAATTAGCCAATTTTTACATTACATTACACTTAGCAGACGCTTTTATCCAAAGCAACTTACAAAGGGAGGACATGATAAGCCAACAGAGGTGTAGAACAGAGTAAACAGACTACCCTCATACACACAAGGAGATACATGTGCCTTAAGTACGTTTCTCGGAGCAGGGACACTAGACACACATATTCTCTACATACGCAGAAGCATGAGGCACCTATTTTAAGCACTAACTGAAAATACTTGCCACATTGTTGGCAATTAACTAACTTTTAATTCACCAACTGAGGTTAGTTGTCCATACTGAGTGTAAATTATCATTAAGGGAAGCTACCTGGACTAACTACACTGAAGGCCATCCTAAGCCTGGTGGCCACCTACTGTACCTGTGTGTGGAAGGCGACGGAGGCTCTCTGGGCATACTGCGCCATCTTGTGTCGGTAGTTGAGGTTGTTGCAGAGCAGCGCCTGCTTGTGCTTGTCCATCAGGGCCGGGTAGGTGCTGTCCGCCCCGATAGCCACGGCCAGCAGTCTGTGCACGATGATGTCTGAATACCTGCACCAAACCACGATTCATTAAATACCATGTAAAGAGAGGGGTGTGTGTGTTTGTGAGAGACAAAGACAGAAGTTTAACGGAGGGACACAGAGAGGCCCAGGAGAGAGAAGCACACACAAATCTTTATTACAAGAAAAAAAAAAAGTACATCAGCAATTTGAAACATTAGCTGAAAAAGCTAAGGAATGTGTGTGCACAGTTGCATTTCTGTGTATATACTATGTTCACTTTACCACGATTGACACGGCATTAAGGGTTTGTATATCAAGTATGCTGGGCTCTAGAGGCTGTGTGTGCATGTGTGTATGAATTTGTGTGTGCGGTGTGTGTGTGTGTGTGTGTGTGTGTGTGTGTGTGCAGTGGGGGCGTGCATGCATACATGTCTCACCTCCTGATGGGTGAGGTGAAATGTGTGTATATGGGCGTTGCCAGGCCGTAGTGTTTAAAGTCCGAGTCTAGGCCCGAGCAGAAGTAGACGGCCTGCATCATGCAGCGTGTGGTCAGGATGCGGAACAGAGTGTTGAAGTAGGGGAACCCGTCGATCTCCGCCTCGTTCAGGGAGTCTGCCAGCTCCTTGGCCGACTCTGTGTGGATGACCAAGTTCTGAAAACGACAATTATTTAAGTGAGTAAGTACATTTTCAATTTATATAGAACATTTACAAAATGCTTCCCAGCCAATAGATATGAGTAATAAAGGTTAAAAATAATAATAAAATAAAAATCAAAACAGGATTACAATAAAAATCAACATAAAGTTTAAAAAGTCACAGATAAGTAGAGCTACAACAGTTGAGAGCCCAACATCATACCAGGTTCGAGAGAGGGTATGCTGATACAATGACTAATATTGCCACAACTCACACACTGACAAAAAACACTTTAACAACTGTGCAGATGTCAGGGCAGCTGCTATTAAAAAAAGGTGTATCAGATAAAGTGATATAGGAGTGGCCTAGTCAGTGGCTCCATTGGCTTTTGTAAGTAGTGGAAGCCCTTTATTTTACTCACAATTGTCAATATCTCACTATATTGTATTACTGTAAATACAGTAGCAGACAGAGCTCAGCTCCGACTGGCTATACTGCTGAGGTGAGGAGGAGGCAGACCTGAGCTCCAGAGGACTGCGGTCCAATTTAAATTCTAGGCCTAGTCATCCTACATTCTAAGTATTTATCCTAATGTTAAATGATCAATGGGAAGGTCACTTTAATGTATTGTCGTCAAATGCACAGCATTGGACTGCACAACTTACAAGTCCACATTTAAGTTCAGTGTTCTGAGACCAAATGGATAGTGATGATGCAATTTAAGTACCAATACACTAAATTAAATTGAATTAAATGGGATTAAAGAAAAAAAGCGAATGTTTCCGGTTCCTGATCACCTTGGCCTTGGCGGCCTTGCGGAGGATGTCGTAGTTGGAGGCAGGTGGAGAAGGATGCTTCCTGAGCAGCGCACACTCTGAGAACTCATCGTAGATCTTCTGGGCGACAGAGATGTTGGCCAGCAACATGAACTCCTCCACCATAGAGTTAGTCTCCCTGTATGAGAGAGAGAGACAGAGCGCGCGAGAGAGAGAGAGCGAGAGCGAGAGAGAGAGAAAGACAGAGAAAGAAAGAGAGACACAGACAACAGCCATGAACCACAACAGGCCTACCTGTGAAAGGACATTTCCTTACACTTAAAAAATCCAGAGATTTTCAAGATTTTATATGGGTAAAATGTTATCTTTTGAGAACCACAAATCTCACGTTTTATGCGAGACATTTCTTGTGCCCAGATCAAAATTCTTTGTGCTTTAATGGCATAACTGTGGCATAAGTGTAACAATTATTCACAATTATTATTATTATTATTATTATTATTATCATCATCTTTTGAGAACTATAAATCAATTTAATTGTTTCCGTGGTCAGGAGAGACAGGCTTCGAATCATGAGGGCAAGATACTCACATGAGCTGCTTGGTCTGGAGGTCAATGGGGTCGTGTGTCTCGCTGTCCATGTGAAAGCGAACTTCAGGGGAGGAGAGGGTCAAAGCTCTACAACAGAGAGAAGACAGATGGCTATGAGGACTCCAGGGAGTACAAAACAATAGCCAGGCTCGCACTGCTGTAGTGCCTCTGGGCTTGGGTTAGGGTTGGGATTAGGGTTACATTAGGGTTAGGGTTAGAATTAGGGTTACGTTAGGGTTAGGGTTAAGATTATGTTAGGGTTAGAGTTACGTTAGGGTTAGAATTAGGGTTGGGGTGTTGGGGTTAGGGTTAGGGTTAGAATTAGGGTAATGTTAGGGTTACGTTAGGGTTAGGGCTAGAATTAGGGTTAACCTAACCCTAACCGTTACCCTAATTCTAACCCTAACTCTAACGGTGGTCATAACAATTCTATACACTCGCTTACCCTTTTTCAATTCTTCCTGCCTTCAGGATTTTCGCCAGCTTGTTGAGTCCTCGTAAGCTCGTAGTAATGTCATCATTCAGGCTCGTATCATCAATTTTCATCTGGGCCTCAGCGTAGGTGAGAGAGGCCTGGAGTTGAGGCAACCAAAACAACAATGTACATCAGTCACTTAGCAACACACTCTCATCCTCTACCTCTACATCTCCCCCTCACACACACACAGATACACACAGACACACACACAAATACACACACACATACATACATATCCACACACACACACACACACACACACACACACACACACACACACACACACACACACACACACACACACACCATTGACAATCATGGGCAGCATCTGCTGGTAGCAAGTGAGATTAGAGAGGAGGTAGTAAAAGCCCCACACTATACCTTTGAGTTGATGATGCTTTTTGTAAAGCGGGTGTTGAGGATCTCTGCATTGTGATTCATCTCCCAGATGCAGGAGAAGGCCAGTCTACATAACCAGCAAATAAGTTAGAATTTACCAGCACAACTGCAAATGTGAAAAACTGCCTATGTGAACTTTGTGTATAAAAACCTTTAATAAAGACACTGAGAGAACATTAGCTGATAAAATCTAATAACTGTATAGCTCTTTTGTATAGCTCTCCTATTATAAACTATTCAGATTCATCACATTTTTAATACATTAGTAATACTTAATTCCATTGATTTTGTGACACATTACATAGCTTTGTAAAACATAAACTCACAATAGTCGGAGCTATAATTTGTTTCTCTACAATAAATAACTGATATCAGATGATAAGTGTCTTACCGCTCAACATTGGAGCGTAGAGAACACAGGTTGGAGCTCAGCAGTTCTGGAACCATGTCAATTCTCTAAAACAAAACAAGTGGCACACAATCCAATAAGCTGCGGCAGCAAGACAAGTTCAGACAAGAACGAAACTATACCTAAAATGTACTGTTTACAAGCAGTCAATTTTTTCCGAGGTCCAATCAAAACTTAGAACACAAGGACTCGTGTTGCTGAACTAATCAGGTGATACTTGATACGGTGATATGGTGAGTGTGCTCACCGTTAGTGGCCGTTCTACAGTGTTTTACTCCCCGGGTGAGACCACCTCTCAGCACCCCCCTCCCACCCCCCCACAGACAGAGAGACACGCTTCTTCTGTTCGGCACCTTCTCAGCAAGCAAGTGTGCCTGCAGTTCACTTAAGGGGTGCCAATGTGCCGATTGCAGAGATATGATACACTGAGCTTTTTATATTTATTTTTTCCCAAGCGCTCGTGGCGCCCCTTATGAAAGGGCGCCCTGGGCGGCTGCCCTGTTCGCCCATGCCTAAAACCACTACTGCTCACCGTGCCACACAGGTAAACAGTGGTTCCTCTGTCGGCAGCCTCTTGGTCAAGTGCATTGCCTGGTCGAATGAAATGGCTGACATCTGCGATGTGCACACCAACCTGCAAACAAAATTAATCACACACTGAAACGCACACATACATGAACATGCAATCACCAATTTCACTGCATGCCCTACTCTACCCAGTAGGTCTATGCATGTGACAATAAACCATCCTTGTATCCTTGAACATACACACATACAGACCTCCAAGTTTCCATTCTCAAGGTCTCGACAGTGGAGAGCGTCATCTATATCTGTGCACCCAGGGGGATCCACGCTGCACACACACAAATGGCGAAGGTCAACCCTGTTCTTCATGACCTGCCAGGAGAAGAACCTACTATTAGACTTGTTCTTCAAGGGGAAAAAACACATTTACAGCAACTGATGGGCCGTATTCCAAGTATGTTGTTTAGTAAGTAACCCTTTAGTCATCTCAGAATGAGTTGCAAACCTCCAAACAGAAGATTCTTATGGCGTAATTCTCCTAGAAAAACAAAGTCACAAGGCTTTCCCCTTTTTTGGAGGTTTACCATTTGCCCTGAATAAAGTGACCCAGGAAAGTAACAACATGTAATTTTTGGAATACCTCCTAGCCCACCAGTCCCATTTTCTCAAAAGTCTTCTGTTAAAGTGAATGAAGGCACTCACATCCTCTGTGATGGTCCAAGGCATCTTGGGTAGGAAGCTAAGGACGTTCTGGGAGAAAGGCAGATGAGGGACATCGTGTTCCAGCAGCAGCACCTCTGTCTCAGTCCCTTTGTCTCCAGCACTGCCCAGGTTCTTCATGAAATGGCCCTGGAGTAAGCGAGCACAGTGCCAGTCAGTATGTAATGGTCACTAGTGGAGAATGACTCAAATTCATTAGAGACAGGTAGACATCCCAGGTTCAAACAAGTAAAAGCCCTGCAACATATTTGTTCCAGCCAATTCACTGACCCAGCTAAACCTAATTAGCTCAACACTTTAATCCAGGCAGATGTGCAAATAAGTGAAATCACACATCGAGTTAAGAGCACAGACAGAAGGAATACATGGCAGGACTTTTACTTTCTGAAGCTGGTTTGTTCACCTCCACAAATCATCACTACACCATCACACAGAAAATGCAGCCTGCTTTGGGATAACAGTGGACATTCAGGTGTTTTTAGGGAGCCTGTGCAGGGCTTACATTTGGATATCTGGAGTTCTTTGGCCAGCCATCGATGGCGACCATGATCCTTTGACCTGCCAGGGTGTCTGCCCTCCGCGTCTCGATCCGGATCTTGGGTATGCGTCGGTCTGCTGGTGTGAACAAGTGCCTTGTGGCCTGATGCACACACAAATCACACACACACACCCACACACACACACACACACACACACACACACACACACACAAATGCACTTAGGGATTCTGTTTTTCTTTATGAGCTTTACAACAAAATGATTTCATTATAAACAACCTATCCACAGACCAATAGAGGTGCAGCTGTAGTCATTAGTAAGTAAACCAGCCATGCTTTCACTGTGGCTGCAGATATTTAAATCCAAGGTGTGACTGCTTGGTTTAATATAAAAAAACTGACTGGACAGCCCTGCACATACAAAACTGCACACACCTGCAAAAAAACATAACCAATGAACCACAGCTGAAAGAGCAAAAAAGTTAACCGAAGCTGAGGTTGTTTATACTGCTCAGTGGTCTGTGTTTATGGTCCGGTGGTTTATGGTACCTCTTTAATAAGGGACACAGACAGCATGCCACAGTAGGGTCTCCAGTTCCTCTTGATGATGCCCACCACTCGGCCCGTGGGCTTTCGAGAGTCCCGGGCCACCTCTTTTGTTTGCAGCTGAAGACAGAACCACGCATCCACATTACAAGTTAATTACAACATTAATTTACCATTGCACATTTGTAGAAGATTACAAGATAAATTTTCCATTGCTGATTATTAGGACAGATATTTCTGAATTTAGGCTAATCAACGGCAAGGCATCTGCAACACATCTAATATGCAAAGAAGGAAAAAAACAGAAGGGATGTGATGAAGATAGGACAGCAGATGACAGGAGAAGGCAGTTTGGTGCCTTTTTTTTAGGCAGATGGATCGTATTCTCACTTTTTTCTCCTCCTCTTCCTCCTGTTCATCATCCTCGCCTTTCGGCCCATCGTCCTGGAGGACCACAGCGGAGGGTGCGACCCAGTCCTTCCGTGCCAACAGCTCCACTGCCACCACATCCTGGTGTACAGCCCGATTCAGGTGCTGAAGACCCTGCAGCAGAATCTACAAAACGACAACAACGCAAACATTATGAGCCATCACAGAGGTCCACAACACAGAGCCTAAATTCTATTCAAGGGAAGCAACTTTTTCAAAACACCACAACTTACCTTGACTTAACTTGAAGCACTTCTGTTAACATTATAAAAAAGCCCTAATAAAATACTGATGACGCCAAGCTTGTTGAAACGGGTAGGCTTGTAGCCAGTATTTAATAAAGCATTTTTATAATGTTTACAATTTGTTTTTTTTTGTATTTGCATCAACTACTTCGAGGTCCTTTTTGATGAGCACTCTGTATTCTTACTAATCTTTTTCTAATATTAGACCCAGGGAAGTGTTTGTCTTTCTTTTTTTCCTACTTACCTCAGTGCTTTCGTCTCCTTCCCCTTGGATAAAGACATTCCCTTCCAGGTAGTTATCCCTGTTGGCCCGGAAAGTTCCCTGAATGTATTTGCCACTCTTGATACCCGACTGAATCTGAGACAGTGGAAGATGCTCCGGGAAAACGATTTTCGAGCTGGAAATTTCCTCCTGGAATGAAAAAAAAGAACATTCAGCATTCAAATCCTTCAGATTCACTTCACACAAATCAGTGTAGTGTATGAAATTCTGCTGAGTCTTAAAAGCTTGGCAAACCTTGTCATCTGAAGTCAAGGCCAGCCGGTCAACGAGCTCCGGATTGGCGATTAAACTTTTGATATACTGTTCACCTAAATGGAGAGTGTATAATGGCAAAAATGTCAGAGGTGTAGAAAGGTGAATTTATCCTGAAACCCCACCATAGCCATACAGAACAAGAACAAGAAAACCAACAATGACTACACCTTACATTTATAAGCGATCAAGCCAGCCTGTTCTGCCTTCTCTTTATTCAACCGGTCATTTGTTAGCAAGACAACTTTGACCTTGGCACTGTCTGGTATGTGCTTGCTGTACCACTGTGCAGCCACACGAATTGCTCGGTCGTTTCTGTCATTGGCACTTTCTCCTGGTTCACGCTCGATGTAAGTCTCCCTGCGGAAGACAACAAAAGTCAGGACAGACAGAGACAGTAGGCATATTTATTATGCCACCAAAATTGTACTGATTAGGCTCTAACCGGTGGTGCTCATTTGTGAAAGTGTAGAAATTCTTCTCCTTGGTGTGGATTGCATCTTTGATTCTCTTGTAGGCTGGTGCACTCCTGTGCCTAACCTCTTGAAGTACAGTCTGCAAGATGATGACGTTCCTGATCAACCGGTCTTCGAGAATATCGATCTAGGAGAGAGATGCAATTAGTATGGGAGGATAATGCCAACACACTCTCTTGACATAAGGTGCTGAGCCTGATTTACCACAGAACTAAGTACGGTATTCTGTTAAGTACTGAAAGTGATTCATATGACACAACCCTAGCTGAACAACATGTGCACTACTTTAACAACAATAATACATTTCATTTATAGAGTGCTTTTTATAAGTACTGAAAGACATGTTACAAAAGTAAAACCGCATGGTGAGGTTAAACAACATGATATAGTAGAAAGCAGTAAGTAAAACAATGTAACAAAACAAGAAGCAACACAGAAGCAGTGCAAAGGAAAAATGCTCTACCGACTATCCCCTGCACCACAGGTAGCTTACTACAACAATTAATATTTTTGCATAGTTATTGCTGAATAAACAAAATGTGAACACATATTATATGGTGGTAGCTATGGTAGAGTCTGTTGGATTGAAACGGGGGTAGTTTAAATGCAAGACCTTTTTCCATTGATGTCTGTACCTGAACAATATCTTTATACCGAAGAAAGCTAAGAACCCCTTCACAGATTTATTTTGTAAACTGTGTTACAGCAATCAGGGATGTGTTTAGGGAGGGAGTTCCAGAGGGAGAAGGCTACATGTAGCGGTCCATCAGCCAGGTCTCCCCAGGATGTGTTGTCACTGTTCCCAATGGGTTTCAGTGTGTCAGTGAATGACACTATTGGCAACAGCTATTATCAAAGCTTTTTGTAATACCAATGACAACACTTAGAAGTGAAAAAGATACCTGATGCAGAACGACGTTTGTGTCTGGAATAAGATAGTGAGGATATGTACACAGGTTGCTCTCCATGCACGGGTCCTTTTCCAGAACAGGGCTTTCGTCTTTGCACTGCACGCAGACTTCACTCCCGCACCAAATGTCATCTCGGAGATAGTGCTCACGAACTACCTTCAATATCCCACCCGAGCGGGTCTTTTTCACGAATGTTTTGGACTTCAACATGGTAGATGTGGAAGTTGTTTACAAGTCTGATCGGATGGAGAGACACTCACACCCGACAGCTTCGTAAACATACGAGTACTGGAACAACCACGAGGGAAATACTGGGCAAGGCAAACAATTTCCGGGGTTAACTTGGAAAATCACACGTTCTTTCAGCTTTGGTACAACTACCCTGCTATTCTATCGTTTATCTTTTTAATGTTGGTATAGAGCGTCAAAATCCAATTTAAGCACACTTGTGATAAGATGTAACTATAAGAAAAAAGATAAAAGATAACTCTACACATGTGTCTGGTTGGCCTGTCAACTTTCTTCTTCTTCGACCCTTTCCCCGCCCAACATCAGTAAGATGGTGTTTAGCGCCATCTTCGGCACTGGAGGTGAGTTACATCTGGATATCTGCAGAGATGATTTTACTTTGTGGGATGATCATCCAGATGTTTTTCACAGGGTTAACCCACCCTACATTAGCTTCAACTTTTTCTGCAAAATGGTTGGTATAGTACAAGACTTCACTCTACAGTACACTCTGATGCTTTTTGCACTCTCTTTACCTCAACTTGACACTATCATTACCCATGTGTTTAATTCATTCATTTTGCAGTGGACTGCATACAAATGCATTTGTATATTTATGCATTGTTCAACTCTTTATTAATATATTAACAGGATGTAGGTTTATTAAAAGTTTAAAGGTAGATTTATATATTTTGCCAAATGTTTTTGTAATCAATGTAACCTCCTATTACTCTGGTTTAGTGGTATACGTGCACACACGAAAAACCATTACTTTCAGAATTATGAGCTGGTTTCATTACATGAATATAATATATACATATTATTTGACTGTGCTTACAGCTTAAACAAAATGTCTAACACGGCTGTAATTAAAATGCAACCACCAAAGTTTATTTTTGCACAGGCAGAAAAGGTCACACGAATAACTCAACTGCATTTGAAACAACACATTCAGACATTTCAAATGATTTGTCATGCCAGCACACACTGCATAAAAATGACTACCAACAGTTAACAATGAAAATAATTTAACCATTAAACGTACATTAATCACTGCCCTCTGGTCAACGAATACTGGCCACTGCCATGCCTTCCCATCACATTAAAACATTCAAGTATAGCTACAGATGAAAGATTTATCCATAGCAGCCAACCGTTAAACATCATAGCACTGCGTTGTCCTGACATTATTGACATGGCACAGATCACAAAGACTCATCATGTCCAATGAATCAGTTTCACAACTATTGGCATCAAGTTTTCTTTGTATTAAGGTGAATTAAATAAAAAAAGAAATAAAGATGCACTAGATCGATTGTTCTCTTCTGGACAGACGGATGGATAAAGGAGGACTCTCTGTGCAGTTTTGTTCAAGATGTTCTCTGGTTTTGGCAGCAGGGGGCAGTGTTGTCGGTCCCCAACACAGTGGCCTCTGAGAGGTTAACTACAAAGGTGGCTAAGTGAGTCTTCCGACAGGAGAAAAGCCTGCTGGTATTTGTTTAGTTAAGAGACCGACACCCTGGGTGGGGTGGGCTCTTCTACTAACAGGTTCAGAACTACCTCTGGGTTAACTAAACCAGATTCATCACTTTACCACCTTTGTAGTATTATCCCCCTGGTCTTTCCCCCAAAACTTGTGCCCAAACAGCTCTCAAAACAAAACAACATACTTCAGCAGGACATACTAACAGCAAGCCTTCAACTCAACCAAAAACTATAACTAGACATTCCACATCTGAAAAATAGAGGATGATTCCTAAAGTGCAGTTAATTCTATTTTTTCAGATGGTCTAGGGTCTAAGTCCTTTCTGTCGCAGTTTTGGTAAACAGTGCATCAGTTAGTGGCACAAAGCATTTTAAACTCTGTACAAATCATATTTTAGGCCCTACAGCTTTAAAAAAAAAAGACAGTTTCAAAGACAAGAAACAGTAGTTCATCAAAAAACACAAATTGATCATCTTGGAAGACATTGTGCACCATGACTTCATCGAGGTTTTTGTTATTGTTAACGAAAGTGATCTTCAAAAGCTAAGTATACACAGAACGATGGTGTTCAGACAGCCATACCAAGGAGGAATTCCAAAGAGTTGGTTTAGTTATTTACCTAATGCATCAACTCAGAGCGACGGCTCAACTTCCTCATAGAGGAGCAGCAACTGCTTTGTTTGGCTTTAAGAACGAAGCCTGTTTTGCTACTTACTCCGAGTTAATTTATCTGGAATAATCACTAAACCACCTACATGGAATACCACATAGAAAATTCATCGTACCATGACATAAGATGTTTCCCTTGTACTCACACATTTCCTCTTTCACTCTCACACATGCTCTCTCGCACACACACGCGCACGCACATACACACAGTCTGCGGTCCCTTCTATCCTTCTCTCAAACAAACACACAGGTCCTCTGGCTCAGCTGCATTCAGAAGCATGGTCAGGTGTGTGCATGTGTTCCAATGGAGGTCTCTGTATTTTTGGGGGGCAGGGGGGCATTTTATTTACTTTTCTGATGCTGAGCCAAACCGTTCTAGTTCACAGTTGAGGTGGGGTGGGGTGCAGGTAAGGGGGGTAGTGTCTTTAGGCAGTACCAGTGCAGGGCAACTACATCTGAGCAGGTGTAACAGAGCACACGTGCTCCCCCTGCTGGCCAGAGTGCTCTTCCTTCATCCAACAGACAACTTGTGCCCTGAGACAAAATAAAAACAAAAATATTTGAATAATACAGTAACTACAATGACTTGAGATCAAAATCACCACAAGATGCACATTTTGTCCTGTCACAAAATGTGCAAGGGCCCTATACAAGGGCCCGTTTTATATTTCTTTCTAAAACAGACATTGAATCGTACCTGAACATTTAACACAAGTAGAAAGTAGTAATTTCAAAAATAACTATAAAACATACTATGCATAAACAAATTGCAGTTGCCAACATATGTCACCTTGTGGAAATGATAAATAACTAAATAACACACTCTGACAATGCTTTAACCATTTCAGACAGGATATATTGAAGACACTGGACACAGGGTTGACAGGTAGCTATTAAACCTACTAAAGCATGGTAGTTAAGCATGGCAATATGGTAGCAGTGTTCATGCGGATATGTGATTGACACAAACATGAGGAAGCTGTGGGAAAAGAGGTCATTGGGAAAGCACAAAGAGGGATGCGTCATGTTACTAAGCATGATGAGGAATGAGATATAGTGTGACCAGTTGACTGAAGGGGGAGGGGGTTGTGTTGCAACTCTGTGGTTTACTGACTGTCCCAGATAAGTTCACTTAAAGTAAACCTACTAATAGCACAGCCTGATAAAAATGGACAATAAAGCCATGAGACCCCTCTATGAGGAGGTTTTATCACTTGGTCTACATTAACACACCCACCTAAGTGACTAAACCTGCTTTCTGGAATACCACCCAAGGCAATGCACCCAAGATGAACCAGACAAAGGAGGTGTTTTGGTGAAATGGTATGGAAGTCCCCAAGGAAATCAGTTAATTCCCCACAGTCATCTGGTCACATTACCATCTCATTGCAAGGCCAGCGAAAAAGAGGGAAATAAGCATAGCAGGGCGACAGTAAGTGGACGTGATGTTGAGCACATGAGAGCAGATGAGGGAAGGGATGGGCTACACACGAGAGGAGTTAGGAAAGTTCTTACAACAGGTCCTGCTTGCTGATGCATTCCAAATCCAACATGTCATGGCCCAGCTAGACCTTTCCCTCATTTTTTAAATATGCTTTAGAAAAAAGCTAAGTAGACTGTTATTTCCAGGTGTTTTGGTGCATCCCTAAAAACTGCATAAGAGCTAATAAATACACTTTAAAAAACCTATTAAATAGAGACTGTGATTGTCATTTCATATGTACCCGTCATTTCACTGAGGTGAGGTCTGTCGTTTCACAATTTCTATGAAACTACTGTGACATCACCAAAATCTGTATGGCATATTTGGTTATGCTTTAAAATTTGGAGTACAGCAATATTTGAATCCAGTACTGGTCTACATAATGCTTATTCAACAAAACTTAGAATATTTTAAGAGCCTTAACGAGAGACCCGAAGTCTTTCTGTGGCTTGTTAAAAGAAAGATGGATGGATTTGGCACACATGCTGAACAGTGATGGCTCCTTAACAAGCATTAGCATTAGCCCTACAAGCATTAAGCTAAACACACAGGCACAGACACACAAGCACGCACGCACGCACACACACACACACACACACACACACACACACACACACACACACACATACATACAGTGAAACACTACTGCCTACCAACACTTTTTGTTTTCATAAAGGTCACTAACCTGCAATGTATTTAGCTCCAACTAACATAAACATGCTACCAAGAATGTAAAAGCCCATAGGAATACTACTGAAGATATTAGGCTCCTCTGAAGACAGTCCAGAACCACAGCCAGATCCACATCAAACAGGGAAAGCGGGAGAGAGAAACACAACATCAGGCTCTCCAAAGAGCTGGTTCACAGAGCAAGCTAGCGTGACTGCATCTTTCAGTGGTGATGGCAGAGCCATTGTTTAGTCTGATTAAAGTCAGTGTGAATGTGTTGGGTTTGAATGCCAACTTTGCTAGCCATTGTTGTAGATTTGTTCAGCAGTAGCAGATCAGTATTGCTCCGTTTACAATTACGTAATTAATTCTTAATTAAGAAGCAGGATTTAATTACTGCAGATAGGCAATAAATCATCATAAACACATACAGAAATAAATTTTAAAATCACTTGCAAATGCTTGACAAAGCCTATTCTATTTCTCGAAAAATTGTCTGTATATACTGAATCATAAAAAAAAAAAACAGTTATGATGAAACTGAGATCATCCTATAGCCATGGCAAGTGGTCAGCAGCGTTTGACCAATAGGACACAGGAATCTAAAGGCGTGACAGACAGGACAGAAGGGACAGAACCAACCATTTCCATTTCCAATAGGCTCAGTGGTCTCCCAGTTCATAGACTTCTGCACGGCCTTCTTCCAGCGTGCATAGCGAAATTCGCTCTCTGAAAAACACACAGCCGACAGTCAGGCTAACAATAAGAAAACTGCAATACTTCTCTATGGCACCATATCACTGGTAATAACAGTTTGGTGGCTAACAGACTACATTACATTACATTACATTACATTGCATTTGGCAGACGCTTTTATCCAAAGCGACTTACAATCAAGGAGGACATAAGCAATAGAGGAGGACACAGAGTAAAGACACAACAGATATAAGTACTTCTGCATAGGGATAGAGAGAGAGAGAGAGTTTTTAGATTAGTGTTTGTTAGTTATATTAGTTTTGTTAGGAAGGGAAGCAATCTCGGAAGAGAAGGGTTTTTACAAGCTTTTTAAAGATAGGGAGGGATGTTGCCGTTCTTGTTGCAACTGGTAGGTCGTTCCACCATTTGGGGACAACCACAGAGAAGAGCTTAGAGTGACCTCTCTTTGTGAGAAGTGAGGGTACCGATAGACGATTTGTGTGAGCGGAGCGCAGCGCCCTGGACGGGACGTGAGCCTGTAATAAGACATTGAGGTAGACGGGGGCGGAACCTGAAATTACTTTGTAGGCTAGTGTCAGAGCCTTGTGTTTAATTCTGGCAGCTATTGGCAGCCAGTGAAGATCTCTAAAGAGTGGGGTAACATGTGTTCTTTTGGGTTGGTTGAAGACCAGTCGCGCTGCTGCGTTCTGGACCATTTGCAATGGTTTGATCGCACAGGCAGGTAGACCGACTAGGAGAGAGTTACAGTAATCGAGCCGCGAGGTGATTGATGCCTGTATAAGCAATTGAGCAGCATATTGGGTCAGGTACGGTCTGATTTTTCTAATATTGTATAATGCATAGCGACATGATCTCGCTACAGAAGAAATGTGATCGGAGACAGATAGACGGTCGTCTAATATGACACCTAGGTTTCTAGCCACGTTGTTCGGGGCAACAGTGACATCGCCAATATTCAGGGTGATGTCGTGGCAGATTGACTCATGGGCAGGGATGACCAGGAGTTCGGTTTTAGACAGATTAAGCTGGAGATGATGATCTCTCATCCAGGAGGATAGGTCAGAGAGACAGGCGGAGATGCGTGTGGAGACCGTGGTATCGTCTGGTTGGAACGACAGGTACAGCTGTGTGTCGTCGGCATAGCAGTGGTAGGAGAATCCATGTGAGCGGATAACATGAGACAGCGAGGTGGTGTAGATAGCAAACAGAAGGGGGCCCAGAACTGACCCCTGGGGAACCCCTGTGGAGAGGGTGTGAGTCGATGACAGATGTCCTTGCCAGGCCACATTAAAGGAGCGCCCGGTGAGGTAAGATTTGAGCCAGGAGAGGGCAGTGCCTGCAATGCCCATGTTGGCGAGTGTGGATAGCAGAATGTCATGATTAACTGTATCAAAGGCAGCCGATAGGTCCAGGAGGATGAGCACTGATGACTGACCGTGTGATCTGGCTGTTTTGAGGGCTTCCGTGACTGATAATAGAGCCGTCTCAGTGGAGTGACCGCTCCTGAAACCAGATTGTTTTGGGTCGAGTAGGTGGTTATGGGTGAGGAAGCTAGTGAGTTGTTTAGCTACCGCCCTCTCAATGGTTTTGAGACTAGAGGAATAGCATCATCTACAGTATTAGGCAACCTAGATTCAGAAGCCAATAGCAGCCACATAAATACCTCATATTCCGTGTTTTATATTTGAGTAATGATTCTTCACTAGGTGATATGGTTGGATACTTGGTATTGGATGGTAGTTTCTAAAGGCTGGTTTCCCCCATCACTGACAACTGAGCTTGAAACTAGCAGGAATAACGGCCTAGTTAATTAGCATTAAGAGAAGAGGCTATGTGAATGGTGAGCTAAACAGTAACTGCTGTTTACAAGTCTGCTGGGCATGTAACTCCTGGCCTGTTTAATCATTTGTAATTTGTGACAAGAGTATGTGTAAATGAGTAGCTTTGGAAGGCTATAAAATGCTGTGACAAGTAGAGTAAAGCAAAAATAAACAAACACGCACATTTTTGTCTCAGGTCTGGGTGCTGGACCATGGAACAGGTCTATAAAATGCAGCAGATAAAGCCCATGGCACCAGTAATATGCTTCCAACATTTCTTTAAAATGTGATGTCTTCAGATCTAAAGCCTAAAACGTCACATTAAAAAAGAATGGTTAGGAGCTTATTACTGGTCACCATCACTGGTGGACTTCATATACTGCACTGTATATAACCACCCAAACATGAGACAAGGAAGTGCGACTTTATGCAACATTATCTACTGCACCGAACAAGACGTGACAAGTGTCTGTGATAAAGAGGTACTGTATGTAGAGACACGGGGGCGGTGTGCATGTACCTTCGGGGTTGATCTGCGGCTCGAACTTCTCGGATGTGACCTCAGTAAGGTCCTCGGGGTTGAGGCTCCACACACTGACCCCCTCGGCAGCTCCGGCTGCCATGGCAGCACCCAGCGCGGTCGTCTCTGGCATGGAGGGTTTCACTGCGATGGGCACAGGTACAGGGTACAGGGTACAGGGTTAGGGGAGCCCTCAAGGTGCTGAGAATTAAGTTAGTTTGGTCCATACAGGGCTAGTAGGACTCTAAATAACCATCTAAAATGAGGATGGATTGAACCAGGAAAGGATGCCACCTGAATGTTTCCAATTATCCAACATAACATTAACAAGTAATAATAACTACAACAACAACCACCACCACCACTACCACCATCATAATAGATTTATTTACAAAGCACTTTTTATGCCGAGGAAGTAGCTCAAAGTGCTGAACACACACGATATTACAATTACAGCATCACAAAAAATGCCCTTGTAAAGTGGCCACACACACACACTCACACACTCACACACTCACACACTCACCAACGGGGATGCACAGTATATCTGCCTGAAGCTGCATGAGGAGCCTGTTTGAGGTCATCCCTCCATCGACCTGCAGCTGGGACAAGGGGATTCCACTGTCCTGGTTCATAGCGTCCATCAGCTGCAGGACACAAGAACACACACACACAATACACACACACACACACAATACACACACACACACACACACACACACACACACACACACACACACACACGTGTAAAGACTAAGCGTTTGGCACACATGCACACACCAACTTGAACACAAGTCACTGTTTACCTCTCTGGTCTGGAAGCACACTGCCTCCAGAGCTGCAAAGGCTAGGTGGCTGCGGTTGGTGAACTGAGTCAGACCACAGATGATTCTGGAAACGAGAGAGAAAAAAAATCAGAAAGCTGGTAAGAGGAAAAAGGTGCTGCTGGAGTCAGACTGACCACTAGCTTAATGTAATATGCATCAGTCTCAAAACTTTTATACCCCCTCAGACACTCAATGCCCTACAGAAGACACCCTGCAATAAAAACAGCTTGCCATGAATATTTTTTGTGGAATTATTGCTGCATAAACAAAATGTGAACGCATATTACAGGGTGCATTAATAATGTAGTGTAGGCAACCCAGCCCTACCCTGCCTTTGCCCTCAGTCCCCTCTTCCACTCACCCTCTGGCACTGGGCTCCCAGTAGGGGGCATAGAGGCCGGAAAACGCCGGAACAAAGTAGCACCCGTAGGACGTGCCCACCGCTGCCGCCAGTTTCTCTGCAAACGAAACAGGGTCACGTATATCCGGTTACTTCACTACAAAAGCACAGCTGCTGGTGCTCTACAACACATATCCACACCACACCCGCCCCACGAACAATAGGCACACACCGAGAATGAACACAAGCAGAAGCAGATGCAATACAATACTTGTGACATTCTTTGCAAACACTTTATCTTAGCTCACATCTTGGCTCATATACAAATGCTTGGCCTACAAGTTTGTCACACACTACTGACAAACCCCTCAGTTTCCTTTGGGGCTGCGTACTGCCTGTGGCCAGCTACAGCTGACTTGTCTGAAGAATGCTGCAGGAATGAGGCTCTAGGTATGTCACAGTAGAAACAAAGCCTCCCTCCCTTACATGTCTAAGCCTGACCCCACCCAGTGTAATGGCTGACCCTCAATTGACTTTCTTCTCCTCTTGGGCTATGGAAAACAGGTTTCTTTCAGGCCCTGGAGATAAGCAGTGGAAATTGTCCTGGAGAGGTACACACCGAGCTCTGTGGAGGTCTGGATGATGCCCAAGTTGTCCTTCAGCCAGCGCACCACTGCCCCCGCTATGGCAACAGAACCCTGGAAGAATGCGATCAATCCAAGATGAGCTCACAGACGCTCACAGAAAAGACAACATTTCCATCCAGGGATGGTGTGGGTTTTACTTGTACAGTGCAAGAATATAGATTTTTACAATGTCTAAGTGCAAATAAAAAAAAAACAGTACTGCTATCTGCGTTTATAAATACAGTTTCATAATAAAGGGACAAAAAGCTTGTGCTGGTAGCCATGTACCTCCAGTGCATAACATGCTGGTTTGTCCCGACCCAGTTTGTAAGCAATCGTCGTCAGGAGTCCATGGTCCGACATTACCGGCTGTAGAAGCATTCAGAGGAGAAACACCATTAGAGAGGTTTTACACATCTTCTCATTACTGACACCTGCAAATACCTAAATTCCTACCATTTTTCTAAGGTCTGATTACCTCAAATGTCTACCAATAAAGCTGTTAAAAAGTAATATGTATACTATAATTACTCTTACTACCTTGGGCCCTGTGTTCCTCAGCAGGAAACAGCCAGTCCCATACCTGTAGGGCAGAAACAACCACACAGATAATGTCTTAAACCTCTAATCAGCAGAGCACCTAACATACAGCTGTGCAACCAGAGTAAAGCTCCATGGCTGCTGTAGTAGTAATAATAATAATAATAATACATTTTATTTGAAAGCGCCTTTCTAAACACTCAAGGTCACTGGACAAGCATTAAAATAGCAATAAAACAGCAATAAAAGTAGACATAAAGTGCTAAAATCATTGGGGAAAGAAAACAAAAACAAAACAAAACAACAACAAAAAAAAGGTGTCAAAGACAATAGGCTAATTGAAACAGGTGGGTTTTCAGTCTGGTTTTGAAGAGGGGAAGAGAGGTGAGGTTCCGGATGTCAGGGGGAAGGGAGTTCCACAGTTGGGGAGCAGAGCTTTCAGTTGCTGGTTGGTACAGAGGTAGTAGTAGTAGGAGACTGAGAGCAGGAGAGAGAGGAGTCTTACGTGTTTTTAGCCTGTCCGTCCTGAAAGCACATTTGTCCCACCAGAGCAGCTGACTGGTCTCCCAGGCACTGCATGACACACACACGCGCACACGCACGCACAGTTTTAAATCTAATCTGATAGTGTTGCATGAACTGATATATAATGGTGAATAAGAGAGACACTTACGCCCGATATGGGAATTCCTGTTAAGCAGCCAGATTTCTGTTTTGAAGAGAGAGAGAAAAATTCTATTAGGAGAATCCAAATTAAATTTACTGAATTCTAACCTGACAGCACCCCATGTCATCTAACGTTATCACATCTCTCCCTATAATTTGGGAATTCCAAGCATTCTTATTGTGAAACCTTTACATAAAATCCAGGAAGTTAGAATGGTTATTTATGAAATAACAGTATTTTTTCTCTTGGACCAACAGAGTGCACAACTGCTATATATGTACCTATATCAACATGCCAGCCATGAAGAAGTCTGTCTTAGTCTAACTACAAGGTGAAATACAAGCGCAGAGTAGGCCGACTACTTTTCAGCCAAAACACAAAATCAGAATCCTTAGGCCTACAGCAGCTCAAACAAGATCGCCTGATGTGCAAAACTAAACAGTCAAAAGAAACATGCACTATTAACAAAATAGCAAAACCTAGTTGCTTACTACTTGTGCTCAAATCATGAGGAACAAATCACAAAACGTCATAGTTGCTGTAACAACTGAAAGAAACCAAAAGGGAGGGAGTGTCGGCTTTAAGGGGGAATGGACATGAAATGGGGGTTTGGGGGGGGGGGGGGGGGGGGGGCTTTATGACAACGTATCCTTTCAAGAGATACTTCCATGAATACCGACAGCATGGTCAATATAGTCATGGCCCAAACGAGGGGCAACAAATGGGGGGTGGGGGAGGATCACAGCACAGTGCATGTACTGGAGGACAAGTGTTGATCACTGAGAGTGAATAAACCAAGAGATCATTGACTTAAAAGTATGACCTCTTGTGTTTTATGTGTATGCAGCCATACACCCAGTACATCCTACACAGGGAATTTATGGTCTTTCCTGTACCGCACTACAGGAAGAGACTTAAGTGATGATATTGCATCGCAGAGAAATTAACTTAAGTGACATTACACGGTAAAGAAAGACATTTTAAGTGACATTACATCTCAAAAGGAAGAGACGTTTTAGTGATATTGCATCGCAGGAGTGTGCAGTGTGCCTTGTAGGGAGCAGTGGCGAGGGCAAGGGGTGGGCAGTGGAGAGTGCAACAGGCACCAGTGCAGTGACACAGAAAGCCAGTGGGCAGCATGAGAGACCACAGTAGCCACACAGGCAACATCCAACATATTCAGCATCCGGTGCATTTCCAACAGAACAGGAGGACACGACCAAGACCAGATCGAAGGCTTGTCGAAGGCACAGTGCGTGTGCACCTCAGTGTACCAAGCAGGACTGGCATCATGGCTGCCGTCTCTTTGTTTGTGTGTATGTGTATGTGTGTGTGTGTATGTGTGCATGTAAGCGTGAATGTGAATTCTTATGAGCATTTTCATACTCATATGTTAACATGACCTTTTTGTGTGCGCATGTGTGTACGGATCAACACACACTTGTATACAGCATGTACTCCATCGGAAACATTTACGCCTGTTTTTGAGCATCACCGTATGTGTAGCTGGCATAGTCAGACAGCAGGTCATTATTATGTGCATTGCCATTCAGGTGTTTATGGGAGATGCTGTATTGGAAATGCACGTCTGTAATGGCGGAGAGTGGAAGAGGTGCAGGAGCGGAAGCATGGGGGGGGGGGGCAGAAGGAGGGGGGAGGGGGGGCGCTGCTGCAGCTTGGCGAAGCTGGCGACAGCACATGAAGATGGAGAAGGAAGGGCCTACTCACCACGCTAGAGCTTATTTTCTACAAGAGTCCACGCAGAGGAATAAGACACAAGAAAAGGTTTTGTGATGCGAGCACACACACACACACGCGCACACACACGTGTGTGCATACTCACACACACGCACGCACACGCACGCAAACAGGAAACACTCACTCGGAGCCAGTGTCTGATTTGTCACTGAGGACAAAAACAAAGCTGAGTTACTGTCGGCTGTGGCCTTTACTCACGGGGTAAAGGATCATGCCAGCAGGGTTCATCATTTACAGAACAGGCTACACTCAACTGGAACCTGTACAGTAGATGCCACGCTTTAGATGGCATACATTTCAAAATAAGGTATGCACAAACAACATCAGTATGACAGACAGACAAAACAAACAGACAGACATGCAGAAAGAAAGACAGACAGACAGACTGAGACAACAAAGCAAACAAAGACCAGCATACATAATATTAGAAGGGAACTATTGAAGAACATCGGCTTACCATTAAACCGTAAATCTCCGAAGAACTCCGGACTCTGGGCAATATCTCCATGGGGATGCCAAAGTATCTGCAATAAAATAATTTTTTTTTAAAAAGAGTGTCATCAAAACCCCATTAGTAATGTTCAACACTGTATATAATAATGTATTACCGTGATTAAAAAAGGGTGTGTAGGAGTGTGAGAGTGTGCATGCTTATTTGCGTGTGCGTGTCTGTCTGTCTGTCTGTGTCTGTGTCTGTGTCTGTGTGTCTGTGTGTCTGTGTGTCTGTGTGTCTGTGTGTCTGTGTGTCTGTGTGTCTGTCTGTCTGTCTGTCTGTCTGTCTGTCTGTCTGTCTGTCTGTCTGTCTGTCTGTCTGTCTGTGTCTCTGTCTGTCTGTCTGTCTGTCTGTCTGTCTGTCTGCCTGCCTGCCTGCCTACTCACTTGCAGAGTTCAGGATCCCAATCCATAGTGTGAATGTTGAAGAGCATGGTCCGGCTGGCGTTGGTCACATCTGTGCAGTGGACCCCTCCATTTTTCCCACCTGTTAGGCACTAGAGCACAAACACAGAGCTTCTCAAACCTGCTTCCAAGTGAGCCACAGGTCATGCAGCTAATGTTATCAAGATTATCTGAGAAGGAGCCTCCAAAACATCATTACCTTCTTATCTTATCTACCCTACCACGACTTATCAACGGACAAGCCATAATAAACAGAGTTCAACTAGAGAACGTAATTCCAGGGAACTACAAAGTGCATTCATTCATTAGTTTTCATGCATTGTGTAATTCCCTGGAATTATATTCTCAGGTTGCTTATTGCAGATAAGTCATGATAAACCAAGTTTAATTAGCTTATTGCAGATAGGTCATGATAAGATTGCTAGTGTAGTATGATACTTCCTATAATTTCAACTGGAATGGTAGCTGGTAACTCTACATACAATAACTATGTGCCAACAGATGCTAAATGATTCTTTTACCAAACTGTTTTTAGTCTGAATGACCAGACACCAACACATGATACACAATCCGTCAGACATCTGAGACAGGGGTCATCAAGGACGCTCGTTTGACAACCAGTGAAGTTCGCAAACAAACAACCGAACAGATTTCCTGGCCGTCACCCATCTGCGCCAGTCAGAATGGGAAGTGTGACCTCATCTGTCGCCGCCATCTTGATTTCAGTGGCAAGACGCCCACACGTGGGCAGGTGTTTGCAATGCTCACCCATATGAGCCAGGAGTCGACGGTGCCAAACATGGCTCTGTGTGTGAGGATGGCCTCGCTGACCTCGTCCACGTTGTCCATCAGCCATCGCAGCTTCACCGCACTGAAGTAGGTGCTGATGGGGAGGCCGGTTTTGTGCTGAGAGGGAGAGAAGAGCAGACATTTTACTTTTGTGTTTCTTCACATGTGGTAAAAAAAACCCTGACAAAGTCAACACAATGTGTCAGTGATGGAAAGACTATCATGTTTATGGGTATGTACATGCGGGAAAAAATAAATAAATAAATACAAGGCGTCTCATACAAAGTCTGGACCCATAATGATTTCTAACTTTTTTCTAACTCTTGGTGCATATAACCCATATCAGTGACTAGAGAGGAGAGAATTATTATGTTAGTTATAACTTGCAGTTACTGGGATGTGGTTGACGCCATATTAAAATTTAATTGTATTGTTTTTTCCGACGCATCCAGACTCTGAGACCTGGTAGATTCAGCACAATAAGGGAAAGAGTGCATCATCATATTCATGCCAGAATATCAAAAATATTTGAAGCATTGAAAATAATGAAAATGTTTAGCTCAAGTTAGTGATGCAAAGTGTGCAAAGTAGAAAGATTTTACTAGATGTATTTGAAAGTACACAAGCATAGTGTGTTTCTCAGCACCAAATCCCTGATCTGTACCGACATGATAAGGAGTGAAAAGAAATGCGATAAGGGTCCCTTCATATACTTCCTGCTGGTCTGAGTATCTTGCATTGAGCTCACCTTCAGGTGATTCTTGTTCCTGCCGGGGGTTTTGTTGATAAGCCTCTCCACTGTAGACTGGGTCCGCAGGTCCAGCCACACTACAGGAATTTGAAAGAGTTAGGTCACCAAATAAACAGTGCTGCGTCAAGCTGCTATACAAGGAAATGATTTGGGATCAAATGCCATGAGGGCCAAGGCTGCATCAAATACCAGAAACCAAGTCCAAGACACGTCTGATAAAGACACGTCCAGAAACCAAGTCCAAGACACGTCCAAAACACCATGATGAAAAACTTTTGTGGGAGCACACTGGTGTCATAGCCTTGGTTTCTGTTCCTTGACTTTGCTTTTTGGTCTGGCACCCAGACTACTTGAGACGGATGTGTGTGCTTTAGGCCTAAACAGGCCAAGGACACAGGCAGCTGACAAGTCTTAGGTGTGCAATAATTACTAAACTTAATGGTGAAACATTAAGCCTCCTGGCACTCACCGATGGCATTATAGAGTGGCTCTCCTGTTTCTTTGTCCCAAACCAGTGTGGTCTCTCTCTGATTGGTCACGCCGATGGCTAAAGTAAGGGAGACAAAGAGACTGAAAAACAATACTTGGGAGAAAAGCTAAGCTTTGATTTTTTATTTTGCTGAGTCAAGTAACAATCAAATTTCACCTCCTTACACAAACAATCAGTGTTCTATGCCTAAGCAGTACCTGTGAGCTTTTCACAGTGACCATGAGTTACCTTATGTACCTAGAAATAGGGAATATATTTAAGCATATACCTTTGATGTTCGAAATATCAATGTTGAGCTGAGTGAGCTTTTCGCAGGTCTTGTCCATGCACTCGTACACAGACTGCAGAATCTCCTTGGGGTCCTCCTCCACCCACCTACAGACGGGGAGGAGACCACCACCAGACAACTCTTTTTACACGAGCCCACACTAATAACGTTCATCTACCCCAGCACACACTGAAAGGGCCACATAATGCATAGGGCTCATTTTTTATTGTCAAACCAGGGATGAAAAAGCAATTGTTTATATGTAATGGAGCCCTTGATGAAGATGATGACATACAGATTGCACTTTATCAGAATGAACACATCAGGTTATTGTATGATGATTCAGGCTACGTCCACATCAATAAGAAATGAAACAAAGGTGTCGTGTTTCTGCCCGTCGTCCACATTGCCATGTCATTTGTCGAGCTCTGTAACTGTGACATTTGAGAAAGGCAGTGTTTGTGTGGACAGAAATGATTTTGGTTTTGAAACTTAAAAAAAAGGAACTAATGTTGACATTGCCTCATTGAGTTGTCTGTGTGTGTGTGTGTGTGTGTGTGTGTGTGTGTGTGTGTGTGTGTGTGTGTGTGCTTACCCCTCTTTAGGGAAACTTTGCTTGATCTCCACCTGGTGATGACTGAGGAGTTCGGCAGTCTTGGCGTTGAAGACCTGGGGAGTAACAGGTAACACAGAGATGGTAAATGTGAGCATGGGTGGCAAAAAAATGTCAGGACAGTAAGAGGACAGATAGGATCAGAATTAGTGAAGTACAGAAACGGGCAACAGCGGGTGACAGAGAGCAAGTGGTAATAGTAATAATAATAATCATCATCATCATAATCTTTACTTGTATAGCACATTTACACAAAGGATGCAGCTCAATGTGCCTTAACAGTTTGGCAAAGGCACACAGGACAGAGATAGAGATGGCAGAGACACACATGGCATACGAGTGACAGCATGAGACGCACAGAGTCAAGAAGCAGTGTGGCAGGTCACACACCAGCCACTAAAAAAGGGGTTAGAGGTGTCAGTTCATCATATTTAGTGCGACACAGACGGGCCAACTTAACATGGCAAAGGTTAAGAAACCTAAACCCTCTTCGCACACAGCTGGACAAATGTTTTTCCGCCAGACTGCCAACACGCTGCTCTGCTACTGGAGATTTATGGATTTACTGGATCTTGTCTCTCAATATCTCTGCTGGCTTGCCTTGATGTCTGCATGCAAGGCCTCTATCCAAATCAGATTAGTTGAGCAAAGTTCCAGTTTCAAACTGCCAAGCCAAAGATCGGCACTGGCACAGATACACAAAGCCTGAAATGTTTTTATGAAGCTCCGCTTCCAAAACAAACACAGTAGAACTGGGTTAAAAAAAACATAAATTCATCGATACGGATTTAAGAAAATTAAATTGAAGATTAAAGAGATTGAAGATTAAAATTTGTGTAGTGGTGAGCAGAGGGTTATTTTCCACTCAATAATTTCCTAAACAAGCAAAATTGATATTGATACTAAGAAATAATCATACTGTACCGTGACCTTGTGAATCTAGGATAATAATCATATCGATTCAGAAAATCCATATCAATACCCAGCCCTAGTTGCAAATGTTCCCTGTAGGTCCAAATATTTGTTATGCTATTCTATTTTGTTTTGTCAACAAATGTTTTCTTTTGGTTTTACCACATAAGTACAATACAAACGCAGTGTCAAAGAAATTAAATTTTTGCTTGAAAAGCATCCAAAGAGACCAATAACAAACCAGTTGGGTGTTAAGTTGTATGTCTGATGACATATATGTGCTAGGCTAAATTACAAGGCCGGCTTTGCCTTTGTGACCTTCAATGTCACATGACCAATTCAGAAAAAAGACTGCATAATACACAATACACAATTTGGAATTCATTACTTGTGTAAATAATTTACATGGCACTCTGCATTCCAGAACCATACACAAAACATCCTCCTTAAAAACTCATATGAATCGTGCCTTTTGTAGGCAAGGATATGAATGCATTCCACAGCCTGATGGACGCATACATAGCAATCCATTCAAGGGGGTAAATGCAGAAGAGTTAGACAGAGTGACGAGAAGGATCGGGACACAACAATGCAACAATTCCGTTAGCTTTGGTAACTATTTATCTGGGATAGTCAACATTCCTGAAATGTTGCTTCCGCTTTTCAAGGGGTTCACCGAATGTAATATTAGCAATAATAATAATTATTTTAATAATAACAACAACAACACTACCAATTAGACAAAAAAGAACCCCCTAATCATAGCCTTAACCACACAATGTAGAAAACAACAGATCATTTATAATCTCAGCATTTATGAATGGTCTACTACAGGAAAGCAGACAAGAGAAGAGTGACTTTTCCTTTTCTTCGGAAAATCCCTGCAAGGCATCTGAATACATCCCCTCCTCCTAACCCTCCAGCTGTCTCATCGCAGCCAGCGAGACACCACTCCGGTTCCTTGCTGGGACACGCGTACAGAACTGTCTGCTATTGACAGCAATTATCTTCATTCCTTGACCGGGGGAGGGGTTACTGCACTAAAACCAGTGGCAATACCATGGTACTATTATGCTGTGGTCTCAGATACAGGGCAAACTGATGTTCCAATTTGGACTGTGATCCTGCATAACAACAGGGCTTCACTTGCTGTTTTGTTGACAGCAGGCTAATTTACAACAAAACAAAAAATATTGTTTCCCCATAAACATTAGGTTCAAGTTTAGAATGAACTCTAAGCCAAAGTACAAAACCATAGAAATAAACTGTAAAGATATACTATCTAATCTTATATCTTTGAAAAGTTATTGCCTGACCTAAATGTTTAAAGCACTTCTAGATTGATAAAACCAAACCACTGATCCGAATGGTGAAAAGACACAAATCAGTGAAATATTTGGCCAAAACCATTTTTTAAGTTCCTGGCCAAATCTGTATTCAAACAAGCAAACCATTTTTTTTAACATGAGGCAACATGTGCACAAATAAACACAACCAGATGTTTAGACAAACACCCCAGGAATCTCAATTATGTAAATACTTTCTAGTCCTCCAACCCCAACTGAGCACATCTCAGATGTGGCCCACGTTTCCAACCCTATGTTCTACAAAACAGTACATTACATGTCCTTGATTTTCGCTAAAATTTGCCAAAATAAATAATCTCAAAAAAATGATTCTTCCAAACACAATACGCTTTAACCTCCCATTTGTCTCTATTTTGACCTGCTTTGGAATCCGCCTTTGGGTTGCCTTGAAAGCATTTCCCCCTCATCTGAAAACAACCCGCCCTTAATGATCTCTCTGCCCCGCTGACCCACCCCATCCAATTGACACACCTGGACACACATCACCCAAAAAACGTGTCTGATCTGGTCCAGACTAACTCGAGCTACCAGGTGTTACGTGATATACCTTTCCTATAAGTAACTTTTTTGTTAGGTGTGATAAACAGCCTTTGCTCATATGGGTGGTCGTTTATTTAACGATGACAATTATCCAACCGCAGTGCAAAAGTTAGCAATTGTTTATTGTAATTTAGTTGGCATGAGTCAAAACATATTTTCAGTACAGAATGATCTCTGTAATGTGCCCCAGACAGTTCAGTCCCATGATGGCATAATGGCAAGTTCTGAGTGTGGTTTCAAACGGGAATGACCCAGATGCCTTCGGTGTTGACACTGGTGTGCTAATGAACCATTCACACTGAATTCTAACTGCAGGACCTGTAACTGGCCTCAACACAGGAGAGAATGACATGCTTACATATAACTTTGAATGAGGAAAACACAACAGACAGAACCCTACACTACCACGATCCCTAAGTCGTTAGAGGACATCACGAAAAACCGGGCTATGCTAACATGCATTGGTAACGTTCGTTGGTAGTGTCATATTCATTCAAACCAAACATAGCAACTTACGAGAAAACGCGTGGAGCTCGTGCCCTGATCGATAGCAGCCACAAGCGGCCCCAACATTATCCTGTCCCGCGAGGCGGCCATGCTACCGTTCATGGAGACTCGACCTAGGCTCGAAGGTTTAGACAGGACACCCGGCAGACTTGTCGTTATTAAATCATTCAGTGCGCTGTGGCAAAAGCGCACAAAGATGACGTTTTAACACACCCACCTAGGGAGGCGGTACCTAGGAGCAGCTACTGTCTATGGGAGCAGCGATGTTTCGATGCAACGCCAATCCCCCTATCACATTTCGCCACCAAGTTACATGTTACCCTATATTTAATAACTTCTCATCTTTATGTATGAACATTTTCTTTATGTAGTTGGGATATTAATGATGATTGTGCATTGCTCTGCTTTTTTTTTTTTTACTGTGTCTATGTAACAATCCATACTGGTATCTTAATTTTTAATCAATTTCCCTAAAATACAGTGTGATCAATCACCGTTGTTTGACTTGTGATCAGTGTGAACAAAGTATTAAGTACTGTATCTATACAAAAGCAACCTGAACACCTGCATTATTGGCTGGCGGGGTATGCATTAATGCCATCTAAAGTTTCAACTATGGAAAGTAGTTCTAAAATTCTGCCATAAAGTGTAAGCACTATTCCATATTAATGCCTCATAGAATAGTAGCCAAATTATACCAACCATAAAGGCTAGCAGTTGCTTTTCTGCTGTACTTTTTAAGGACTGGTTGCATTGAACAACAAAGGTTCCTAATTGTGAAGAAATTATACAATAATATAAATGTTTCCTAAATCTTCAAGTGATGTAACCAGGCCAACACTTGAAGATTATGTAAGCAGAACAACAGCCTTCGAGGCGTGCATTTCCACAGAATGAATCAACTTGGCGGAGCAAAGTCCGTTTCGTGTCAGGAAGCTTCGCCAGTGTTGATTAATTCCATGGAACTGCATGCCTCGGCAGCTGTTATCCCTATCTTGAAAATGTGTGTATATGCTTTGTGCAATGTCAGATTCACTAAATAGTATTCTCTGTCACATCTTTCATTGGAGCCGAGATTCTTTCATCCTCTTTAATTTTAAAAAACACAAGACCTGTGACAGAAGAAACACATTTATGATGACCGTTGTACAGTGGGTGCAAAATGGACATGCAGTGCATGTGGTCCGGTCCACATTGACATGAGTGCATTTCACACTGACACTTTAATACACACACCAGAGCGCCGGCATAGCTGGTCAAGCAAACCTCCTATGGCCCAGATCTCTTACTGATGGCTTAGCATATTGTGTGAAGTCAGAAATATTTTCCTTTAAATTAGTGGAGCTCTGTGTGAGTCTTCTTTTCTTCAAGTTATGCTTTGAAGTCCTCATACAGATACAAGAGAACACTTTAACACATGTAATTCCCCATGAGTCCAGCCAGCCTTGTGATCACTGTTTTTGAGTCTCTCTGGAGTTTGTCATGGCCATACTCATTAGCTGGTGGGCTCTGGGTCCACAGGCTTGTTTCTGGGGAGGTTTAGTAATTCGTCAATCTTCTTCAGGTCCGCAGCTGAGTCCTGCCCACTCCCGGTGATCTCGCCAACCACTTCCTCTGTGAGGTGAAGGCGGGCAGTCCTGACAACCACAAACAAAAAGGTAATGGTCAACTTACTTTTGTCATTAAGGCTTCTGGCAATGTTAGGGCATTTTGGACAGAAGATTTAAAACCACCCCTAGTCCTAGTTCTTCTAGTCAAACTGGTTGAACCCCAACTACTGAGCCACAATTATTAAACTAAGTGTAAATTTGCATGTTTAAGGCACTTTCTCCTTTTAGGTACTCTAATAGAAGAAAGTAAGTCCTATTGCTCAACCTGATAGAAACTACAGGTATAAAATCTGAAGAGTGTTTTGAATCCCAGGCAAATGTGTTGGGTGTCTACAATTCCTCTCTGTCAGACACTGATTTACTTTGTGAATACCTCCTTCAAGCCCAAAGTCTGAAAATGTTATAGCTGTTCTACATCTCCGACTTCTGTGTCAGGTTAAGTAAATCATAAACACTGGAGGAAAGGCTGAGAGAGAACAGGGCATCTGAATGAACTGAACGTACCACTCTTCCATCTTGAGCGCATACAGCTCCTTTCGTTCCCTCCTCCTCTTCTCTCGTAGTGTCTCTCCGCCAAGACTCTGCACGCCCACAATCAGAGCACCTGCTGGCAACCTGACAACATACATTCAATTAGCTCAGATTAAGCACACATTTTTATGATGTAAACATTCCTTTAGTGTCAGACAGAGACAGCCCTGAGTCATTTACGCTGAAGCACCATTTGGAGTAGTTCAAGCTTGCAGAGTTACAATCACTTTAAGTGAATGTATTTATATGCAGATAACACATTATGGGTGTTGACTAAATTAAATTTGTTAGAGTAACAATAAGATTAAAAATATTATTAAAACATAATACGATGGAAAACTGCCTTACTAAAATGTCATAAGACAGCTACAGAGGATCCAGCTGTTTTTAATAGTTGTGAAAGAATTAAAGTCATATCAAGGCAATGAGAGTAATTATGTTGGCACTTTCTCTCTCAAATCTGTATATTATAGACTGGTACTGGAATTTTTTTGTTTGTTATGTCCTTTCTTTTGGGCACCTCGTTGACTTTTAGCATACAAGGTAGTACTCAAACAGTGCACTCAAACTGTGTTACAACCTCCTGTTTCCCCCTATAGGGCTTTTCTTGTCATTGCACAGGCCAGTTAGGCCTGCCATGTGGAAGGACATGGGACTTCATGGGTCTTCCTCTTTATGTTTCCACCTGGACCATAACATAGGCAAGGGTGTGAAAAAGACAAAAGCTCACCCCAACAGTCCTCCGATGACGGAGCCAGCCAACATCCCTACTGGACCCAAAGTCATCCGGAACGCTCCTCCAGTCACAGCTGGAAAAAAAAAAAAAAAACACACCGTTCAACATAAGGATCTCAACATACACAAATTACAGAGAAAAACTCCTTGGTTTGGTTTACAATTGGTTTTAAAGTGTGTCTTGGACAATCTGCTTACAAGCTAATAGTAGATAATAAACAACTACCAACCACAGATGTGGTCTAATAAATCTAACAGTAGCCTGGGTGGTGTGGGATGCAGTATCTTTTGTACTGTAAACTGTACAAATACTGTTGTTTTCTATGAGTGTTCTTGAATAAGTGTATGTTGTAATATGTTGTATAAGCCACTGGACGCCTTAGTTTAAGTAAATAAGTAAAAATAAAGTCCATTTCACCTAAATACACTCTCAACAATGTTAGTTCTAATGGTCGTAACGCAGTTACAAATTCTGAACACAGATGGAGGGCATTGTGTTTGATTGTAGACCTTGAACATGAGTGTAATGCTTCTCATGGTTCTCATCAGCTGTCCACTTGTGATCTGATCACTCAGCACATTTTAAAACAGTTTAAATATGGCCTCCGTGGGGTCATACGAGGCCAGTCGCAGGCCGGCTGTTTAGACTCACCTCCAGCTACTGCGTAGTAACCCAGAGCATTTGTGTCTCTGTACACACACAAGCCGGTGCTCACAGTGCTGTAAAACAAACAACATATGAGTGAGTGACACACAAACACACATGCAAACACACACAAACAAACATACACACATTTACAACGAGATCTGATCATGGAAGGACAAAATGAAAGCACCCTGTCACTCTCTCTTACCAAGATAATCTAAAGTCCACAAGTGCACATTCAGAAGAGAAAAAAAGATTTGTAGCCTACACTGCTTACAGACTCTTACATTTTTTTTAATATTTTGTATTTTGTGTAAGGTCTTGTGCAATTTGTCTTTTTTTTCTTTCTCTTCAGCATGCTTTTTTGAGTTGGCACCTGCTGAAATACTTTTGGATGTGTGTGCCCTGCTACAGCACACTTTGCACAAGTGTGCATACATACACATGCATACACACACACTTACACACACACACACACACACACACACGCACACACACACACACACACACACACACGCATGCACACACGCATGCACACACACACACACGCACACGCACACACACACACACACACACACACACACACACACACACACACACACACCACTCACTTGAAGAGCACAACAAAGGCAGCTACTCTCCAGCTCCACCTCCAGCCATAACGCAGGAACCCTCTGATGGCAGCATTATGGGCCGAACGCTGAAAGGAAGAGTACAGTCATATACACTCACACACATATACATAAGCTGTCCAGGCACACAGGCTTGCTTTAGCTGACAACGACATTTATTACTTCTACTGGGGACTATTCCAAGTAGCCGGTTTAGTGACTAACCCAATTGAGCTAACCAGGGGTTTGTGGTAAACCTCCTAATAGAAGAGTCTGATGGCTTCATTCTCCTAACAAAACAAAGGCATGGGGCTGTGCTGTTAGGAGGTTTACCACTTACTCTAGGTTAACATACCCAGGTAAGTGACTAAACCTGCTTTGTGGAATAACCCTCCTGTACTACTACAACTTTTAGTGTGTTTACAAGTACTACTACTACTACAACAACAACTATAAATATTTGGCCTACTACTAAGCCTACTAATACTAATGGTGCAGTGGTGGCCTGGCGGTGGACCTGTGACCGCAGAATCGCAGTTTCAAACCCACCTGTCAGAAGTGGAGGTACCCGTTGTCATGGCTGCCCCCTCCTTATGTGTATGATGGGCTAGATGCAGTTTGCAATCTCGCTGTGCGCACTGTGTACTGTGTACTGTACTGTGTAATCACAATGACAAATGGTCAGTGCTCACCACAGCTTCGACACGGCTAGTATACACCTCGGCCTGGCTGAGCTTGATGAATCGCTTTCGGGCGTGCTGTGCTCCTGGTATGCCGCCATACACCAACCCAACCAGCGCTGCCGTAACGCCGCTCTTAATGACGTTTGTCACCTCCTCCGAGTACCGACCACCATCACTAAAGGGAGAGGAGCAGGGAGGAGGGAAAGGGGAGATTGGCTATTTAAGGTTAGTTAAAAAGATCAAAAAAGTAACAAAAAGTTACTCAATAATATTTTTCAGGAAATCACTAATCCCTTGACAGTAAAACTGGAAGCTTCCAAATAGAACAGATTACATATAAACAATATATATACACATTTTACAATATTCTTTGGGAAATCAGTACACTACTGTCAGTAATAACCTTGAGACAGGTGAAAGACAGAAAGAATGGACCCTGAACCTGGGGACGTTTTATAGTTAACAGATATTGGTTATCTTTCTCACACACCTTGTATCAAAAAGGTCTTTGATGCGGTCCCAGCCTGTGTCAGGAAAGTCTGGTTTGCCCAGGCCTGTAGGTACAGTGGCACTTTCAGCTGCATGAACGCAGGGAAGAAGGCATGGAAACACTCCAAGTGTTTTGGCATTATGCCTCTGTGGTAAAGATATGATGAAGTTCCTACATCTAACATGGAAGGGATCCATAATGTGTCAGGAAGATCGGACACACCTGTAATCACACAAATGCATCAGTTATGCGGAAAAATGTGAAAGCAAATAGAGGCTGGTAATCATATATGCATAATCGAACTGGTAGTATGCCCTTTAAAATGTGCCATAAAGAAAACTAGCAATTGACTTTAGACCCAGGAAACAACAATCTTTACTGCCAAAATAAACCTAAAGAAACATTTCACAGGCGTCTCCATGGACAGATACGACAAACAACGACACTATATGCCTACTCACCGGCAGCAAAGCATGCCAATGACACTTGACTGCTTTTTGCAAAATCCTCTGTTAGCAACTGTCACCAAGGATCTCAATGACAAGACTGCTTTTCCGAAGCAATTAGCAGAAACGTTCCGGGCTGGACCGCGAGCCTTGCGACTTTAAAAAGGACAAGCTCGCTCCAACTAATACGTTCTTTACCATGGGGTTAATAATGCTGAATATAGTTCTAAACTCATCTGATCTAAACTAAATCACGAAATGTGTTCTACCGGTTTCAGCGCTCCACTGACGTCACCTGCCCCAATAAAAAAGAACATTATCGCCACCAACTGGATAGGAGTGTGGACTGTAAAAAAAACTCATTCTTGGTTTAGCTTCAGTAAATACGGAATATTACTTGTTTGTATAGGTAATTTAAAGTTGGAAACCTTACATAGAAATTACTTTTAGTTCTTAGTCTTTGTTGTCAGTTCACAGTAATAGCATGCCATGGTGTTTTGTTTTCATAACTGTTTCTTTTAGATAATATAAAAAAGAAAAAGATGATAACTATGTTGCTGTTTAAGTTCAAGTTCACTGTCAAGTAAGAAAACATGTTTTGCCACAAAATGAAATTCTTCATTTGCTCTCCACAAATGGCACATGTAATAAAGGACATACAGACATAATAAGAAGGCATATGACATAGTAAAAGCAATAAATATAATAACAATAAAAGTGTCTGTACAGTGTGAAAAGCTGGTATTTGCAATGTTTTTGTGCAAATGAATAACAATTGTAGGTAATGCGTGCCATGAGGTAGTGATTCTCACTCCTGAGAGCTGTTTAGGAGTCTGATGGCAGTGGGGTAGAACAAGCTTTAAGCCTAAAGGTTCCACATTTCACACTTCTGTACCTCCGGACTGAGGATAGAAGTGTGAAGATTAAATGTTGAGTCTGGGGTCTCTGAGGATGGAAGCAGCTCTGCTGTGGACTCTCCTGGGGTATATGGTCTGCAGAGAGGGCAGTGGAGTCCCAGTACTTTCTGCAGTTGTTTATTGATGATGGTGATGATGATCGGGCCTATTATTGTTGCACGTCTTGGAGTGCTGCGTGCATATACTGCTTGTTGTGACCTACCACATTGTAAATAGAGCTACTCAAAGTGTTTTTTAGCGGAAGGACCCCTTTAATGATGTGTGCCACCTTCAGGGCATGGTGCATCTCTCCAGTGCAGTTGAGGCCTGTGGCACAGAACCAGGCAAATATGAAGATGGTGCAGGCCATAGTAGCGTGGTGATGTCCTTTCTAAGATCAAAAAAGAAAGCTGAGCCACCTTGGTTCGCATCTCCAGTTGCATATTTTTCCAGTTGTTTTCATGACTGTTTCTTCATCTACGGCTGGCTGGGCACCACTCAAGGTCACTCTTACTCGGCTTTCAGGTTCTGTAAACATCTTGCACCTTCGAATTGGCCCTTGAAATGTCACGGCTCTCTTAACATTCTCAGGCCTCAGGTGAAGAGAGATACACATTAGATTGGCCAGAAGAGTAACGGACTGCAGAGCACAATTATGGTGATTCAAATGTGGAATCTTATCCTAGACAAAGGGCCAAAGAAAGTAAAATTTCAGATGTTCTGCACGAACGCTTTATGAGTTAATAAACTGTTTTGTATCTGGTGTTCAATCCTGCATAAATGGGTCGATGCTTTTATTTTGTAATATTGTTGCACAGTAGTTGCATTGGTGGCCTGGAGAAGGAAGAACTTTTCTGCTGCGGGGTAGGTTGTGCTGTCATGGGTCATTCACATACAGTCAATGGTCTGAGTGCGAGATACAAATGATTAAAAAGTCACATTTGTACTATATGCTGTATTTTCTCTTTAGAGATGTACAAAGTCACCTATGGGGCACCGTTAAAGTGCGTCACTGTGAAAGAAACTGCAACATTTTTGTCACATTTAGTTTTAAACAATGTCCAAAATACAGGTGTGATTTTTTTCACATTTAAAGCAATATTTAACGTCTTTTCTGTGCAAAATCATTTTTTTTGTCCACGAAAGTAAGAAGTGAATTAGTTTGTGATGCCAATTTTGGCATAATTTCAGAAAACTTTTCTTACAAGACAATGACATGACAGATTTCCGATCGAGGCAAATATGTTTTGCAGTGGTTTCTCCGGTGTCCACCAATGCCAACATCAAGGTATGACGTGCTTCCTATGTAAATTTCATTTATCAATTATTTCACGTCAAAGTGACGCTAAAATGAATGGAAGTCTATGGAATGCTTAAGGCTACTGGTCCCTTTCCGGGTTTTTTTCGCCCCATGGGTGTTTCAACTTCCGCATCTGTTCCTGCTAACTTGGTTACACTTGGCACCCCATATTTTATGTTTTTATATTTTTTATTTTATATTTTATGAGTGCAGTTTTGTGTGATATACACTAAAGTATTTTGTTTATGAATTACATGAGACTCGTTTTATAATTAAATATTATGGTATATAGTTGTCTGCCTACACTAAATTACTTAATTGTATTATCACAATGTTTATGTATTATTAAAATGTTTATGTATCATAACCTCTGCTGTAAGAATGTCTATGTATTATTACCTATGCTGTCTTTCTAAGGAATTGCTGCAGTTTGTTTCAAAGATGCTTATTAGTGTGTAAAAAACATTTACAATTTCTACACAATTAACAATTTTGTACAATCTGTAGTATTTTGGCCATTGCTATTTTATTACAGTATTGATGCAACTGCAGACGACTGCTCTTTAGAACAACTTTGCAGTGACAACAGACATTCTAATTGCAAGGCAAGAATGATCCCCTTTGAGTAGTCCTCAAGTTTTTTATTATTTTGGTAGAAATCAATATTATCAGTAGATAACATACAACCCTACTCAATTAGACTGACACTTAGTGGAAAGTAAGTAGAGTTGAGTGGAGTTGATCCCTTTTTCAAATCACGGTTAAACAAAACCTCTCTTGTGAAACACTTGCAAGTCCAAATAAGCTGCTGCTGGCAGTGCCAGCCATTCTTGTGTGTGTGTGTGTGTGTGTGTGTGTGTGTGTGTGTGTGTGTGTGTGTGTGTGTGTGTGTGTGTGTGTGTTTAAGCGTTTGACAGGAGGAGTGTCTGTGTACTTAACACAGCCACTTTGTGTGCTGCTGCTTGCACTTGTTGGTTCCACTTACCTGTGCTGATATCTACCTGCTTCAAGATGACTCAGTCCTTCAGGTTAGTGTGTGTGGTAGCTCTTACCTTGGTGACCATGTCGGTGGCAGCCCCTGCGGGTGAGATCGTTGACCCAGAGGACCCCGAAGTCCAGGCTTGTGCTTCGTTTGGCCTCGAATCGCTCAGCTTTCGTGACAAAGCCCACCACTACAGCATCACGAAGGTGGTGTCTGTCACCAAGGCGGTGAGTTTGAGACTTTCTCTTGACCATTACTGTGGGATCCAGTGTGTGTATTTCCCCTTTCTGTCTGAATGTCTGTGTTCCTTACCTGTTCCTTTATTACCGTCTGTATCTGAATTTCTATACTTTGTAAGGGTTTGTGCTTTGTATATTACATATAGGAATACGTCATTATTACAGATAGTATACTCCATTTATTTTGTGTTTCATTACTTTTTTCCAGCATTGCTTGTGACTCAAGATTTCTTCCATGTTGTTCTTCCAGTTCTAAGCTTGTGAATGTTATACCAATTAGTATATCATACATGTACACCTCTACGTACCCTATGATAATCTAAGCTGCGTTTCATCTCAGACTTTCATGACTAAATATACATGCCATCACTCTACTCTTCCTCAGTACGATAGTTATGGGTCACTGTGGTGCCTATGTGTCCTGATGAAACCCTCTAGATGCCTTTATGTCATTGGTTGGTTGGTTAGAGGGCTTTATTTGCAAACCTTGGGTGTTATTTGAGTACGAGTATGCAAAAGATTAGTAGTTCACATCCGGCCAATTTTGTTTGCTGATGGGGGTATTGCACGTTGAGCAGTATAACGTTGCTGCCTGATAACAATCTTTGCAGCTTTCCTCTGGGTGTGTTTGGATAAAATTTGTTCAGTTGGAAATCAATGCATTTTATTTTATGGGGCTGGATAACAGGTGAGTTAAGATTTAACCAAGTTGAAGGAGTACCTGTAATGTTCAAGTTCTATGCATCAAAAATGTACACCTTTATACCTTCCCCATGTGACATTTTAAAGCTGTCATTGTTTAAGTGGCAATATTGTTTTACAGCTAGCTTTTAGCAGCAAACTGAAAAAAAAACAAAGTTCTTAAAAATCTGTTGTCCCTGTCCAGCTACAATTCCTTTACCTTACTTCACACACACACACACACACACACACACACACACACACACACACACACACACACACACACACACACACACACACCAGACAAAATGTAACAGAGTGATGTTTCTCACAGCCCATTGGTGGAGGCCAGTATGACATGGATGTGGAAGTGAAGAAGGTCCCGTGTGACCCTGAAGGAGTGAACTCCTGCACCCCTGGCTCAGCAGATGGGCAGGTAACCATGCTGCCTAATAAGACTGCAGACCATGCTGCCTACTAAGACTGCAGACCATGCTGCCTGCTAAGACTGCAGACCATGCTGCCTACTAAGACTGCAGACCATGCTGTCTATTAACACAGCAGATGAGGAGTCATATCCTAATATTATTTATCATAGACAATGCGATTATGTTTACAAAATAAGGAGTCCAACAGTCGTCTTCAAAGTTAACTTGTCTCTAATTCAAAGAACCACACACAGCACATGTGCACAAACCCCAATGACTGTATCCATGACGACCAACACACCCCAACAGTGCGTACACATGAATGCTATACACAGAAAAACATTTAAAATGTTTTTTTTTTTTACATCAGTTTATTAAAACAATCTTAGACATCCATCCTTAAAGAGTGGACATAACCACCTTATTCTGTTCTTCTAATTTGTTTTTTTTCTCTATTTCCTCAGACGCTGTATTGTAAGTTTGTGGTCCTGACTGCTCCATGGAAGCAGCAGCGTATTCTGTTGAGCAGCTCTTGCAGTGATGAG
>CM059275.1:24980323-24987823 GCA_030347295.1 Setipinna tenuifilis | reverse complement strand
GTCTTCTTCTGTGTGTGTGTGTGTGTGTAAGACAGTCAGTATACCAGTTCTGTGACCATGTGTGGCCAATGGGATGGCAATGATATGGAGGTTGGAATTTTACCTTGCAGTAGGGCTGCCCCCCACCCCCCCAAATCTCTCTCTCTCTCTCTCTCTCTCTCTCTCCCTCTCTCTCTCTGTCGCTCACACACACACAAACACACACACACACACACACACAAACAGCCAAAAAGGACGAGACTGTAATTACCTTGGCAGTGTGTTTCTACCCGTGGCTTGGCATGTGTTGTTTGGTGTTTCTTTGGGCTGGTGTGTGTGTGTGTCTGTGTACCTCTGTGGGGTGTGCTGGAATGAGTACGTGGTGAGATGGTGAGATTGATCGTTTCCTCTGTCCCTCTAACTCTGTCCTACACCAAGGATCATCCTTCTTTGCCCTCAACATCTACCCTACAGATGATGCCCTTCTTGCTTGTTTATTCCATACATCCTTCCTCTCTCTTTTTCTTTCTCTCTCTCTCTCTCTCTCTCTCTCTCTCTCTCTCTCTCTCCCTCTCTCTCTATCCTGTCCTCTCTCTGCCCCCCCATGAGTTAAACTAATCACTACCTCCATTTGTAATGAATCTTAGTTCTGATGGACAACAAAAACGTGAGCTGATTTTCTTTGTGCTTATGAGCTGTGAGTTTTTCTAGTTGTCATTTGTGTTACTGTATTGTGATAAACTGAAGCTTTTGCATAGTTGTGCACATTTGTTGCTGTATGTTTTTTTAAAATGTGGACAGTGCTATTTGGGAATACTGCTGAGAATGCTGCTTGTATTTTTACATGTTACATTTTAACCGCTCTCATTAGAAGGAACCCACTTTGTGTCACTGAAACCTACTCAGGCATAAATGTGTCACGCTTTTGTAAATCCTTTGCCTCATTAAAGCCCGTCTCTTGAAACTTTGATTAGAAGTTGGCATTTTTTTAAAGCCCAGCATTCACTAAAACATGCAGCCTTACTTGTGTATTTCTTCCGAAGTGAACTGATGTGGAGATTAATCTCTCCGCAGGTACAACAAGTTCTGCATTGTCGCAGTCTTGCATTGACAATTCCGCAAGTGAACTAAAAACAGTTTGGTCGCAGTGGTACAGTTCTGTCACTGCGTAACAGCAAATATTAAAATCATGCTTATGTGCTTATTATCTGTGGAAAAGGTAAGTTGTCATTTGTGAATTAAATTCAAAGGAAGTTATGTAACACTTCTTCATTCAAAAAGTAATTATAGAGCATGTCACCCTCAACATAGTTATGAGTTTGTGTTATTAAGGGAAGGAGGGCTGTTGGTGTTCTGCATATTGCCTGTCCTATAGCACTGTATCAAACCCCATGGTGCCAATCAAGATGTTTCCCTGGACATCTTGCCCACCAGGGCAGCCTGGGTCATTGCAATCATAGCATATTCCAATTAATTGAGGTTCATCCTTGAATGACCTCTTTAGTGCTGCTTGCCTGATTGGGCCAGCAGGGGTGAGGTCAGATGGCTAAAGAGATGCCTGGGGTTACGACGTTCCATACAGCACACACTGTGCCGCTTCGGCGGCCATTTATAACACCCTGGAGACCTGCACCAAGGCCGACATCTCTAAGGTCATCCAAGGTGATGATAAACCCCGCCCCTTTATCAAACCTCTCGGTGGCCATGTTCCTCCGGAGATCTGCCTGCAGCTTTAGTAATGACGCATAATGACTATCATGGGTTGTGTTCAGTATAATTATTGTGATTACACTCTGTAATTTTGTCGAAGCTCCTTTAAAAGGTGATTTATATAGAGCCCTTTATTTCCATGGCAACAGTTAAGACCATTGCTAATGGTTATCAGATTGTATTTAACACTTCTAGACACACATTATGAAAGAGGCCTTGCTGAAGCTAGACAGTGATTGCGCTTGTGTAAACTTCAGCTTCCTTGACCTCAAAACACAACAGATAAAACTACATTGACCGATGCGGTGATTGTGTGTTTTGCAGGTCTTTGTGACATTGTGTTGCTGTGTTGTGTTAGTACTAGTGTTAGTAAGGATAACTGAGAATAATTCAGTCACTTCAGAGTATGGGGAGTTTTTAGCGATTGTTGGGTGCAAAAAATGTACATTTTCTATTGGAATGTACAAAAGTGTTGTTTTAGAGTTTTTTTGTTTCCTGTGGAAATTCCTTAGAATTGTGATGCCTTCAGGATTGTTCAAAGGTTTGATGAGATTTCTGCTACCAATTTCAGATGAATGTGCTACTAGAATTCTCAAACCAGTTGTGATTTTGATTATTAAGAATATTACAAAATAGCATGACAGCGATTTTATTAACTTTAAAAGCACTACCTGCAGTGAATTGCAGGAGAGCCTAGAATTTGATCCCAGTTGTAAAATTGCAAGATCACAGGATCCTGAAGAAGCTGCTTTTTTTGGTTTCTTTGGCTTTACATAGGGGAATGGAGTCAAAGCCATGCTGACCAGTATTTGGGACTCTAACATGTTGACCAGTATTTGGCACCAGTATTTGCCACTCTAACAGGTGTAAAGAATGTAGTCATCCATCTTCCTTTTCTGTAAGTTTACGAAAGGCATCCTACACTAGTTTGTGATGCAGCAGAGAAGATGTAGCATCTTTAATGGTGATGTGATAGGCCTACAAGGTAGGCTCTGTTCTATGCTCCTCTGTGGATGCTGCACAATTCTCTACATATCTACATGTCATGGGCAAAATTAAAAAGGCCAACGATGTTTTGTTTGTTTTTAATAGTTTGCACACAAAGATGACTGGGTGAGAAAAAAAAAACAGTCACAAGTAAGATGCTCTGCGTGTTATTATGATGTTATAAATCTGCACCAAAAACTCAGGCAGCTTTATGATGATATTTGAAAATCAATAGTATGAACACATGTCTATCATTACCCAACATTACTCAGAAGCCTGCTTCAAAGGCATCTACAAGAAAACCTCTTTCTCTTAGCTCAGTCATGTCATAAACAGAGTTGCTCTTCTGGGATGAGGTGATGGGGGATGGTGGCCCACTGCATTAAGAATTGGGGGGGGGGGGGGCACAGAGGGAGGTGGTGGTGATGGTGTGGAGAGACATGTCTGGAGAGAAAAGCTTGGGGGAGGAAATGGGTTTATTCTTCACAGTTGTCAAATATCCAATGCATAACTGATGCCAGCATTAGACCGGCACTTAATAACCTAGAGCAAACACGAAACACATTTACTTCCTCATGACAGTTTAGTTAATGTAAGGATGTGGTGGCTTTGTGTGTGTGCGTGTGTGTGTATGTGTGTGTGTGTGTGTGTGTGTGTGTGTGTGTGTGTGTGTGTGCGTGTGTGAAAGAGATAGAGAGAGAGAGAAAGAAAGAGAGAGAGAGGGTGTGTGTGTGTGTTTGTGTGTGTGTGTGTGTGCCGTTTCATGACAGTTTAGTTAATGCCAGGATGTGGATATTGGACGGTTCTAATTGTTTCATTATCGCTCCTGGATCCTAGAGACAAATCTCTCACAATTCTGTGCTCCTCCTCCTCCCCTTACCCTCCCTATGTCTCTCTCTCTCTTTCTCTCTCTCTCTCTGTCTCCCTCCATCTATCTTTCTCTCGTTCTTGCTTTCTTTCTCTTTCACTCTCATTCACACACACAGACACACGCACACACACACACACACACACACAGACACGCACACACGTACACAGGAGACTCACACCCCGGCGCAGACAAGCATCTCATTTGGAATGCAGTCCCTTCCCTTAATCCCGCTCATTCTGTGCACTAATAACTTTCTGCAAGGCAGAATGGCTTTCACCCTGCCTGTGTGTGCCGGCGCTGCAAACCATTTGGAGTTCATTTAGAGGTGTCCATCATACTGTGTATCACAACAGAAGGGAGAGAGGGAGCGAGGGAGAGAGAGAGACACAGAGAGAAAGAGAGAGAGACATGGAAAGAGGGCAAGAGAGGGAGAGAGAGAGAAAGGAGAAAGGCAGCGAGGGAGAGAGAGAAAGACACAGAGACAGAAAGAGGGAGAAGGTGAGAGAGAGAATGGAGAGGGAGAGAGAGAGAAAGGAGAGGGGGAGAGAGTAAGAAAGAGAGTGTGAATCAGAAGGACGGTGGCTGAATGAAGGGAGACAGAGGAACAGATAGAGAGGAAGATTGAAAGAGGACCAGTGACCTGTAAGGTTGCACAGGGAAACAGATGAAGAGAACGGAAGACTAAGAAAGAGAATAAATGAGAAGAGCAGTGAATAAAAGACAGGAATAGATTATGTGTGTGTGTGTATGTGTGTGTAAGGAAGAGAAGTAGAGTGAGTGTGTATATGTGTGAAAAAAAAAGAGAGAGAGAAGTAGAGTGAATGTATGTCTGAGAGAGTGAGAGAGGAAAAAGAGAAAGAGTGAGTGAGAGAGAGAAAAAGAGAAAGAGCGAGTGAGAAAGAGAAAGAGCGAGTGAGAAAGAGAAAGAGGCATCCTGTGGTGTGAAGAGATGAGGTACTGGACAAATACCAGCAGGACAGAGCCACAGGTCTGGCCACCTCCATTAGATGACATCACCGCTCTGGTGAGGCAGAGGGCAAGGTGGAGCGCAGGCGTCCCATAAAGCACCACTCCGCCGCCACCCACCAGGCCTAGGCAGAGATCTGATTGGCTGGCATGGGGATCTGTGACAGCATGCCTGCTTGGGTGGAGGCAAAGGAGGAAGTTGTTGGCAGTCTGATTAAGAGACGCAGTGACGTCCACGAGGGTGGATCATCTGCTAATGTGACAGACAGATGGACAGACTGACAGGGATAGATAGACAACAGAGACTGCCAGTCAAGATGGGTTATGAGGACAGACAGACAAGCGATGACAACTGACAGAAAGACACAAAGTGACAAAGAGAGAGAGAGAGACTGAAATATATGACAATCAAGAAGATCAGGTGTGTGGTGGAGTGTGTTATACTACCACATACCAGACACCTTTACACACCTCTTTGAATTACAGTGTTTGCTCATCTTCTTTCGCTAACACAATTTTTCACACGTTTTTTTTTTTTTAACTAGTACACTGCTGTGTATGACAGACATGTATATTTTGCCCACCTTGTCTTTTTTACCATCACACCACTGCAGAATGTTGTATGAATGTTGAATGTTGAATGGAAGGTGTAGGCATACAAACACGAAAAGGAACAGACTGATGATTGGAACACAGACGTATGACACAGATGGCCACAGGCAAACACGAAGACTGACTGACAGACAGACAGACAGACTGACAGACAGACTGACAGACAGACTGACAGACAGACAGACAGACAGACAGACAGACAGACAGACAGGCAGGCAGGCAGGCAGGCAGGCAGGCAGGAAGTCCATCCGAAAACAGTCTGACAGACAAGTTAAGAAAACAAGTTCAGAAAAAGAAGGCTCACACCAACAAAACAAACTCATAACAGGGACCACCATGAGAAGGCAAACAGGGGGAGGTTGGTGAAGCCGGATAAGGCTGACACGCAGGCAGACAAAATGTGCGGCCTACGTAGAGAGGCTCATAACCAGACAAGACGGAGAGAGGACACGGAGAGAGAGACAGAAGGCCTAACAGTCAGATAGACTGATACGCAGGTGGACAAAAGGTGTGGTGGCCTGACGCGAGGCCTGTGAAGAGACAGACGTGGCGAGGCGGCGACAGCAGCCCAAACAGGAGCAGGCTGGCTGGCCTCGGCTCTGGAGTGTGACGGGACACAGAAGGTGGACGTTCCCACCTCGCCGCCGCCAAAGCTCTCAGCGCCTCTCCAAGCAGATGCTCGCTGACACGCCTGGCGTCTGTCCCACGCATGAGTGTTTGTGGGTGTGTGTGTGTGTGTGTGTGTGTGTGTGTGTGTGTGTGTGTGTGTGTGTGTGTTTGTTTTGGGGGTGTTTGTGTGTATGTGTAAGTGTGTGTGTGTGTGTGTGTGAGAGTGAGAGAGAGAGAGCGACAGAGAGAGTGTGTGTCTTTGTGTGTGTGTGTGTGTGTGTGTGTGTAGCAAGCATGTCATAGTGGCAGAAAATACAACAATTTAACACCCCCCCCCCCCACCCCACAACACACACAGACACAAACAAACACACACACAACCTCCCCCCACCCCCCTGGTACGCCCCTCAAAAAACTGTCTCCTAGTGAGGAATTGCTCTCTAATGACCAGCGCCATATGTCTTTATGGCTCTATGTCTTTGTTGACTTCTATCATTTCTTTTTCAATTATTATCTGTCTATTATTTCTGGCTGTCAAGTTGTGGCTATGCTCACAAAGTCCAGTTTTCCTTTTTTTAAAAGTGTGAGTTTCCTCTTTCTCATCCCTTTTCTCTCTTTTTCTCTTTCTGTCTCGCTCTTTACTTCTGTCTCTCTCTCACCCTCCTCCTCCCTCTCTCTCTCTCTCTTTTTTCTCTCTCTACTTCTGTCTGTCTGTCTCACCCTCCTCCTCCCTCTTTCTCTCTCCCTCTCTCTCTTTCTTTCTCTCTTGCTCTCTCTCTCTTTTTCTCTCTACTTCTGGTTCTCTGTCTCACACTACTCCTCCCTCTCTCTCTGTCTCTCTCCCTCTCTCTCTTTCTTTCTCTCTCTCTCTCTCTCTCTCCTTCCCTGTTCCTTCTGCCTGATACAGGCAGTCTGCTTTGACTACAAGAGCCTGAGCGCCCTGCTGCAGTCTGGTCAGTGCAACAGCAGCAGTTTATAGCCGAGCAAGCGTGCGGCATGACACGAATCCTGCCTCTCGCTGTCTGACAGTACATCCTCCTGATTGACTGGTCACAACGGTCCCGCCATCATGCCATCCCAATTTAATATTCCGAACAATTTCGGAATGCACCCGGCACAAAAATGGAAATGCTGACGGGAATGAAATGATCAAGGGCGATATGATGCAAAAGATGCTTTGAGTTTTCTCAGCTTTTTTCGACAGCTCTTGTTGACTTTACCAAGGTTTACCAAGTTAAGTTGGAATAACTGGAAATTTTATTGCATCACGATGCCATAAAACTGTTGAGAAAAGTCATGCTCAAAGTCAACATGATGCAATAGATTTCTTGAGTTTTACCAACTTCTGATGACTGTTGTTGACTCACGGACTCACGGTATCACGGTTGGCTCTCTAGAGTTATTTTAGAAAACTTAAATATATGTTGCCTCATATTGCCTTGATAGTGTAAGTTCCTTCAGCACTGTAATTCTCACAGCATAGTCAGAACACATGTGTGCACTATTATCAGGCATAATGACTAACCAGCAAGCATGCACTAACTTATGCACTAACTAACCAGCAAGCTAGTTAATGCTACAGTAAGTGCATGCTTGCTGGCTAGTTATCATGCATCTGCCATCTGATTGAGCTTTCCAAGAAAGTGTTTCTCGGGGCTGATGATGCAACACATTGCCACACTTCTCTCACAGTCATCATATATACGCTGTGATGTGTGCAAAGCAAACTGTCAAAACTCGGTATAAGTGGCTCCTAAGCCGGCAGG
>CM059275.1:24955323-24965323 GCA_030347295.1 Setipinna tenuifilis | reverse complement strand
TGAGTGACAGGCAGGTCATGGGGAGGAACAGCTCGTCTGTGTGAATGACAGGCAAGATCACCCGGCAGATGCCCTCTTCCCTCCCACAGAGTGTGTGTATGTGTGCCGTGTGTGTGTGTGTGTGTGTGTGTGTGTGTGTGTATGTGTGTGTACGTGTACGCATGCTGCGTGTATGTGTGGTGCATGCGTGTGTGTGTGTGTGTGTGTGTGTACGCATGCCATGCATGTGTGTGTGTGTATGTGTGTGTGTGTGTGTGTGTGTGTGTGTGTGTGTGTGTGTGTGTGAGTACGTGTGTGTTATTTTTAGCTGTGCTCTCTGGTATTTCGGGGAAAAGAGCTCAACAGCTCCAGCACTGCCAGAACTCCCAAACACAGCCAGAGTGAAACCACAACCTCAGCTACTGCTCACACACACACACACACACACACACACACACTCTGCCTCATAGGCATGCATACACACTTTCTTACATGCACACACGTGCGCACATACACACACACAATGCCATAAATATATTCTGCCTCATATGCATGACTACACACACACACACACATAAATGCTATACTTATACTTGAACATTCCCTCTCACACTTACAGACACATGTCAACTCCCTGTAGTTTCTGTTTACTAATGTACGGCATAAGGAACTCTCATCACCTCAGAAAGAGTGTGTGTGTGTTGTGTATGAGAGAGACAGGGATAGAGAGAGAGAGAGACAGGGAGAGACAGACAGAGAGACAGACGGAGGGACAGACATGGGGGGTTGGGGGGGGGGGGGGGGGGGGGGATGCAATCTGTTGGCTCAGTATTTTATGCGTTGAGGCAGAATCCAGCACTGAATCCTGCAGTGAGTGATTTAAACCCTCAGCAGTGTGTCACTCCTGCCAGATTCTGCTGATATTTCCTCTTTGTGTGTGTGTGTGTATGTGTGTGTGTCTTTGAGAGAGTGTTTGCTCACTAGTTGTCTGACTTTAATTTAATGTGTGTGTGGGAGAGAGTGTGTATACGATGTGTCTGTGTCTGTTTGCACACTTTTTGTATGACTTCAATTTGATGTGTGTGTGTGTGTGAGAGTGTGTGTGTTTGCACACTATTAGTCTGACTTCAATTTACTGTGTATGTGTGTGTGTGTGTATGTGTGTGTATGTGTGTGTGTGTGTGTGTGTGTGTGTGTGTGTGTGTGTGTGAGTGCGCTTGTGAAGAGTGTGTGAGTGGGAGGTAAGACACACATTAGGTCAATACCACTCTGCTCTGCTGAGAAGAGCTTGGAAAAAAGGATTGATTTTCTAATTATTCCTCACACTCTAACACTCTACATGCACCACACAGACATGCACGCGCCCACACACACACACACACTCACTCACACACACACACACACACACTCACTCACACACACACAAACATACACACACTTTCTCTCTCTTCCTATCTCTCTCTCACACACACACACATACACACAAACATACACATACTTTCTCTCTCTCTCTATCTCTCTCTCTCTCACACACACACACATACACACAAACATACACATACTTTCTCTCTCTCTCTCTCTCTCTCTCTTTCACACACACAAGCAGTCTTCATGTGTCAAGGACCTAAAGAAATTGTACTGAATAATCTTCATTGATATTCAGAAACTTCATAACCAGGGAGGAACATGGGTGAACAGACGGAGGGAGGAAAAAGAGTGAAAAACTGAAGTTAAGAAGAGAGTGAGTGGCTGTTGGCTGAGATTCATTTGTGTGTGTATGTGTGAGAGTGAGAAAGAGAGCTTGTATGTTGGTGTGTGTGTGTGTGTATATATGTGTGGATGCATGCATATGTGTATGTGTGTTCATGTTCATGATTATGTGAATATGTTCATGTGTTTATGTATGCGCATAATCTTCTGTGCTTATTTCTGCATGTGTGTGTATGTGTGTGTGTGTGTGTGTGTGTGTGTGTGAGAGAGAGAGAGAGAAGGAGAGATTACATATGTATGTGTGTGCATATGTGTCTGGGTAACCTGATGCTGAGGTTCTTTCTGAGAGGGACTGGCTGTCTTTCGGGTTGGTGTGGGGAGTGGCGAGTGTGTGTGTGTGTGTGTGCGCGCGCATGTGTGTGTGTGTGTGTGTATGTGCTCACAGCCCACATCGTCACCACCATGTAGGTTAAAAAGCTTTTGCCACTACAAAGACACACACACATGCACACACACACAAACCACAACAACACAAAGACTGAATGCATTTGAATTGAAGATGCTTCCTCTTGCAACCATCCTTCTGTTTGTCTCTCTATGCCTTTCTCCCTATCAATCAGGGTACAGACTGTGGTAATACACAGCGTATTGATCAGACACAGTATGTATCATAACTGATTAGTTAAATGTGATTGTAGCAGTTGACTGCTTAGAAGGAAACCAGGTGGTAACATATTACGAATGTGCAGCAGGTGACTGAAAGCTTTATTGGTGACTGATATGTAAGGATGCAGCACGCAGGGCCAGATTATGGACTTAAGTTCCCTGGAGACATAAATGCCCCCCCCAGCACACACACACACACACACACACACAACCAGTCACACAAACTCAGGTGGCTAAGCCATTTTTGATGCAATTTCAGGGGGGGCGCTATATTATATTTTTGCGAAAGGACTGGGGCTTTGGGATTGCATGTTGCATGCATAAATAGCGTCCTCATGCTGGTTTGATCCACTGAGGTAATTACTTATACATGGTTGTACTTTTAGGGCCCCTGCCCTGGCCCTCCCTTTGCCCTCTGGCCCCATGGGCCTGGGTCCAGTTGGCCCGTTTCCCGATTCGGCCCTGGTGGCTCAAAGTGGGGGTGGGTGGGTGGGCACTGACTTCCCAGGCCAGTAGAGGCACTAGCAAGCCCAAATGCATCTATCTATAAATGCAACGAATGTCTGTCTGTGTGTGTGTTTCTGTGTGTGTGTCACTCTGTCTGTTTCACACACAAGTCTCTAGCCATTTGTTTTACCGAGCTCAAATTTGGTCGGTGTCTTGCTAATGACACGAGTGAGTGCAGCGCCAAGTTTCATGTTGTTAGGACAAAAGATGCTAAATATATCAGTAAAACAAGCTTCAATTGCCTTTTTTATCTGTGTGTCACTCTGGGCACTGTAGCCACCCCCCCCCCCAACACACACACACACACACACACACACACACATCACAGATGCATCAACGGGCTCTGCACTAGTTAGAAACACAGAGAGGAAGGGAGCCCACAGGGACCGCTCGTGTATAGGGCCCCTTGTGGAACATCAGTTTTATAATGTGTAGCGGGTGACTGGTAAAGACTGGTTACGAGATGTATGTGTGTGTGCTGATGGCTGGTAACACAATGTGCAACAGAAGCAGGCGAGGCGAGGCGAGAGGGCAGCTGAGCTGGCGTAAACTTTATCGGTGCGCTGCTGCTGTGCAAAGCAACAATACAACAACATTACGACAGCATCCCCCCTGAACTTCACACCATAAAAGCAAATTAAAAACAGTTTAGAAGTATTAAAAAACAGCAGTACCTTGGGTGCAATTCACCCTGCAAATAAGCATAAGGAACGAATACATAAATAAGCTAACAATTAGCAGCATCCATAAGGCTGCAATGTTACGTGTATATAGGCATGCTGTATAGACAGCTTGCATGTAGATAGTTAGTGTACTACAGAATATAGTTCTGTGCATGGAGAGTAAGCAGTATGGCATATGGCTGTGCGGTCCTGTGTGTGTGTGTGTGTGTGTGTGTGTCTGTGTGTGTGTGTCTGCACAGAGTTGGAGTAAGCAAGTAAGTAAAAATTATTTATATAGTGCTTTTTACTGACAAGACAGTCATAAAGTGCTTTACAGTAGCAGGAGGGTGGTTGGTGTCTGCCTTATAGAATTCATCAGAATGTATCCCTGGAGTTTTCGAAAATCCACAAGGGCCAGCACTTTTGAAAAGAAAATCTCACTTTTTGGAGAAATATGGACAGGAGGCTCAAACAGAGTTAGATTTTGAAACAAAACCATGCTGATGTAGCCATACTTGAATCTTGAATTGGTTAATTCGTGAGGCATGGTAATCTCATGTCCCAGTATGTACACACACACACACACACACACACACAACTGAAGTCATTCTGAGCACTCCTGCCCTAGGTTCGAACCCTCAACCTTACAGCAAAAGAAAAAAGTATTACCACGTTAGCTAAAGGATGAACTATTAGCCAAGGCAGCATCATATCCCCTTAGGGTGTTGGGGGAATTTGTGGTAATGGAGGTTTACTAACATTTTATCGCCAAGCTAGGCCATCTCCTTTACACATACGTCCCTGTTCTCCTCTTCCCCGACTTCAGTCCTTCTCCTCCTTCCTCCTTGTCTTCTCTACTGACGCCATCTCCTTTACACATACGTCCATGTTCTCCCCCTCCCTGTCTTTAGTCCTTTCTCCTCCTTCCACCTTGTCTGCTCTCCTCACCTTCTCATCTTCCTACACTGCTCCTGTTTCCTTTTCCTTTACCACCTCTAATTTCTCTCCTCCCACTCATCCTCCTCTCCTCTAATCTCTCTCTCCTCTTCTACTCATCTCCTCTCTTCTCTCTCTTCTACTCATCTCCTCTCTTCTCTCTCTTCTACTCATTCTGTTTCTTCTACTCATCCTCTCCTCTAATCTCTCCTCTCCCCTACTCATCTCCCCTCTCTTCGACTCATCCTCTCCTCTAATCTCTCTCTCCTCTCTTCTACTCATCTTCCCTGTCTTCTCTCATCTACTCATCTCTCCTCTCCTCTCTCCTTTCTTCTACCAACCTATCCTCTCCTCTCTCTTCTACTAATCTCTCTTTTCCTCTCTTCTACTCATCTCTCCCTTCATCTCTCTCTTCTTTTCTACTCATCTCTCTTCTCTCCTCTCCTCTCCTCTGCTCTCTCTTCTACCAATCTCTCCTTTCCTCGCTCTCTCCTCTCGTCTACTTATCTCTCCTCTCCTCTCGTCTGAAGAGCTTTGTAGCAGAGATGTTTGTCCCATGGCCAGAGATCTCAAGGTCTGTCAGGACCGGATGAGACACCAAGCCAGAGCCTCCCAGCCAGACGCCGCTGAACACAGTCCAAGACTAGCAAGCCAGAATCCCTTCCCTGCCCCCAAAACACTCTGGACCCACAAACACAGCAGAAGTGCTCTCAAACATGCAGCAGTCATTTTTCTTTCTTTTTTTCCCCCTCATTTTGCTCGATTGCCAGCTGCCACTGCTATTTGTATAATCATGTTAAACGAATGTATCATTTAATTAAAACAACAAAAATGACATAAGATTTAAATGCTCCCCATTTCCATTTCACTGTGACTTGATAATCTGTTAGTGAATGATTTAGGGCTGTTTGGTTAAGTCATTTGACATCAGGGTACTTGTGAATTATGGGCTAATTGATGCCCTTTCAATCAGTGCATTGCACTCAACTGAAGCTGACTGGATTAATACCTGACCCCCATTACAGAGAGAAAGAGACAGAGAGAGAGAGAGAGAGATAGGGAGAGAGAGAGAACAAGATAGAGAGATAGGAAGAGAGCGGTAACAACATAGAGAGATAGAAAGAGACAGAGTGAAAGAGACAGGGAGAGAGATAGAGAGAGAGAGAGAGAGAGAGAGAGAGAGAGAAAGAGAGAGCTGAACAATGAACCTGAACACAACCTAGGAAAACATCACATAAACCAGTGATTACCTAGCAGTGAACAGCATCAGAAGAGGGGCTGTACTGGAGGTGGTGGTGATGGTTTGAATGTTAATCTGGGGGACGGCTGGATAGTTCAGAGGAGCAGAGCGTTCCTTTTGTGCTGAGTTTCAGCAGAGGCATCTGGGGTGCGGCGTGTTTCTTGTGGAGTGCCGAGCCTTTGTTTTGCCCTTTCATGCTACCAGATGTCACCTCACACTGGGCTGCGACACCCCGGCAGCTTCAGCACAGAGCCCACCATCCCGGGGTGTTTTTTTGCTCCATCACCAGAAGAAATAAAACACACAAATACACACAAACAGGCACAAACACACATGCACTGGCATACACAATACTAACTCACACACACACAGATACACTGCCATACACTGGCATTACCTCACGTGTTAAAACACACACACACCCAGGGATACTGACACATACTCACACAACTAAAAAGCAAAAACACCCACTGCGGGCATGCCACACAAATGCAGCCAGATTCACACACTGTGCGAAGCAACAGTAGTCAGGTAAATACTGAGAATCTGTGGAAAAACAACACCACTGGCGCAGCATGCATCATCATGAGGGAAAATATAAACACATTATGTTGATTTTTTTTAACAGCAGGAGAGAATGGTGTCAGTCAGCTCTGGGGGGGAAACTCCTGTCGATTCCCTCCTGCCTGTGTTGTGTTGTGTGTGTGTGTGTGTGTGTGTGTGTGTATGTGTATGTGTGTATGTGTGTGTGAGTGTGTGTGTGTGTGTGTGATTATATGGTGTATCTGTGTGTGTGTGTACGCAAGTGCAAATGAGAAAAAGCGAAAAAGCTGGGAAAGAGTATTTGTGGGGGGTGCTTGAGAAAGTGAGAGGGTGAAAACAGAACGTGTCTGTGTGTATGGAGTTTGGAAGAAGAATGAGGCACTAATAAAATCTAGGACTAATAAAATCATTATATTTAACTCTTAAGACACTCTTAGTCCAGATTGCTCAAGGTTAATCTGGTGATCTATTCAACACAGCAGATAATACTGCACTGTAAAGTTGCAGCAAGGGCTTCTGTATTCAGCGGTTGGTCTTAAAACGGAACCCTCCCACAGCCCTGTCTGCCGGTGAACAGCAGCAGGGGTTTCCAAAGATGGCTTGGTCAAATCACAAACGATCAAGTACAAAATGCAACCATCAGCTGGTCGATTGCCCGCAGAAAAGCCCTAGTTATTAGGCTATTGTAGCTTGCGCATTTCAAGTTCTGCAGAAAATGGCCAATTAGAACCGCCTGTTAAACTAGTCAGATATATTGTTCGTGTAGGCTAGGGTACAGCCTACTGTCCACAAACCTTATTTTCCTGTATGAGTGCAATCTTAAAATGTGTTGACAGATCTGTACGGTAATAGCGCAATGTCTATGAGTAGTCTACTGGACAGTTTTCCACGCTAAATCGGGATAGAAGTTTCGACTGGGCTTTCCAGTGAGTTACCCAGAGGACTTTCGCTGAGTTGGCCAGACACCCCTCCCCCAAACAGGAACAAGCTCCTGAGAGAGAGAAAGAAAGAGAAAGAGAGCGATTTAAGGTGGATATTTATTACTTCAAAATAATATTTAAGGTGGAATTCCGCACTTTGAGTTGCCGTTTCGCGTTAATATTGTTCACAAAGGAGCGAACAATATTGACAGTTTAACTTTGTCTCAGAAAACTTCGAGGATTATGTTATGCGCTTGTCAGCAGGATAGCTCGCACTGTGACTTTTCCGAGCGAAAAGAAAAGCCTGTGATTGTTTTGTTTAGTAGACTGCTTTGGAATACGCCTTTGCGTCCATCCATAGGCAAACCGGTAAGAATGTCTTTGTTTTTAGCCTGTTGTTTAAAATCCTTTCCTTCCTACCTTAAGCCAACCGTGGGCCAGTGAACATAAACACAAACGCACGCGCACGCGACCGCAACAATCACAACACAGCATATTCCACCGCGGGTATGTGGTAGTAGCAGCAGCCAAATGCTTTATCACAGCGTCGTGATTAGTCTAACATACCTCTTAGTAACGAAAGTAGTAGGTGCAGATTCTGTATAACACAAGAATCCAGTGTTTGGGGACATAATGAACACCGTATGTGTTTGTAGCATTATCATGCTTTCCCAGCTCTTTTTGTGTGGGCCTGTGACAAAGTTGCAGAGCGATCTTCGTCTCTCATCCACAGGAAATGTTGAGGCTCGGGTCTGATTGGGTCTGATGATGAGGTTCTGTCCCAGCTCCGTTGTTTAATTTATACAGGCCTGATGCCAGCTACAGTAACAGTTGCAGTCATTCGCAGGGCACGGGTCTTAAGCTTTAGTTTTGCAAGTATTGAGTAACCTCTTCGGTTGTCGATGTACATAGAAACGCCAAAAAGCAGACACAAAGAAAATACACACTGTCGGCTTGAAATATGCTCTGCCGGTCAGCATGAAACAGGCAGTCTACTGTGTCCTTGTTTCACTCCCTTCAACCTCACGAAAGTTCGAGGCCTGCTTTGTTTATAAGAAATACACACACACACAAACAGAAACACCATACTGTGAGCACTCTTCACGATGCATTGCCCACATTATTTGTTATCATGCAAACACCTGTCCTGTGGTTGATGGTTATAGTGTCTGACAGTGTCACCTGAGTATTGCCTACCTGACATGTCAGTGCCCATTTGCACTTACCCAGTACAGTATGGTGTATGAGGAGAGCTTGGTGAGTTGTGGCAGACCTCATCATGGTGTATTGGATACTGTCATCATATAGTAAGTTACCACTTAAGTAGGCTAACTGCTGGTGTCTTTAATTTCGATAGACTTCAATACTGGTGTGTGTGTGTAAGTGAATGTGTGCTTGGAATCAATGGCAAAGAGGTGTTATGTACCTTAAAGTTGTGTGTGAAGATATTTTTGGATATTTCTAATGCAGGAAGCACTAAGTGTGATGGTTGGAAGCTGTATATCATGTTTATTATGTGTGACAGCCTACAAGTCTGTGTTCATTTGTGGAAGTTTGCAATAATGGGATACTGTGTATATGTGTGATGGGCATGTGGTATACTACCTAGTCTGTGGATGTAGTATGAAAAGCACATTTGTTTGCACGACTATGTGTGTGTGTGTGTGTGCAATTCATGAGTGTGTGTTTTCACTCCCTTAACTCACCGTTTCTGTCTCTTCAGGTGTGTAAACAAAAAGTCCAGGAGCTTGAGAGACTGTGACGACAGTGATTGCTGACCAGTGAGGCGGCACACACATCCACGGACTACTGATCGCCTCGCTCTTCAGATGAGGACCTGCCCAGGTCTGTGAGACCTGAGGGTCGTTTGAGGTAAGAGTCACTCACACACACCACATCTCTCTCTCTCGCTCTTTCTCACTCACGCACGCACGCACGCACGCACGCACACACACACACACACACGCACACACACACACACGCACACACACACACACACTCACTCTCACTCTGTCTTGCTCTCCTTATTTCTCTTTCCCTCTCCATTGTGTCTTATGTCTGGCACAAACCATCTGTCCAGCGAAAGTGATTAGGAGGGTACATTCATCACAGTTTAAGTGGTATGGTGACTGCTCGTTTATTGTGTGGCGTCCAGCAGCAGGATGGTTTGTGTAGCCACCAAAGGTCGGTTGGATTGTTGTTAGGATGTGATACTTCTGCTGCTGCTGCTGCTGCAGTGCCATACTGCCACACCGTACGAGTTGATTACGGGGACAGTGCTAGGAGAGACTCCAGAGTTAGACCCAGTATACACAAACACACAGTGTATACACTCTAAAAAAAAATAATGGGAGCAGTACTGGTTCTTCAGAGCGATGCCATAGAGGAACCGTTTTTAGTGCTCCAAAGAACCGCTGAGGTAACAGTTCTTTAAATAACCATTTGATGCCGATATGTCATAGAACCATTTCTAATGTGAAGAACCTTCCACATAATGTAATGATTTAACACAGAGTTTCCACTCTCCATGGAACTATCCAGACATTTAAAGAACCATGTAAGCACATTTATTTTTTAGAGTATACACAAACACAAAGGAGATTTGTTGAAATCCCATGGCTTCAGAGAGACCTAAAGTTTAGCACAACAGGAGACTACCTAAACATATTTGATTTTGCAGTTACTAAATTATTTTATTACATTGAAATGACTACATAGTATAAAAGTATGATTTGAAATTATGTTCTCAAACACTTGTCAGATTCACAGCAGGGCTTTTACTGGTGCATCTACCGTTTGTGTTCAAAAAAAGGAGCTCTTGTGCACATTGCTGGCTC
>CM059275.1:24917823-24945323 GCA_030347295.1 Setipinna tenuifilis | reverse complement strand
TGTTGCTTATGGTTTCCAAGAGATCTGGAAGGGATAATCCGTAGCGGTTCAGGGAGCAGAGCCCCTATTGCTCAGGATAACACAGTGGTATTGGCCCTACGCAGTAACCATGTTACTAGGGCTTTACTCTCCTCACGACAACCAAATTACTGACATATCCGTCCACCAATCCAATCTCTAGCCCTTCTATAGCCACATTGCCCCCCCCCACCCCTCCCCACCCCAACATATTCTTTGCACCGGTCCACTGCCCTCGTCAAACTACATTAAAGCAACACTAAAGCACTTTTCCTCTTTGGTCGCCCTACAGGTTGGAAGTGGAATTGTCTTTGTTATGTCTCAATCGAATTACAGAAGCGATCTGCTTTTGCAAACGTGCATAGTGCGGGTATAGCCCATAGAGGGCCACAACGCCAATTCAGAAGTGCCTTTCACCCTGTGACCAGTTGATGAACCACTGAAACGATTTTGGAAACATTATTTTGTAAGTTTGTAAAAGCTGCTTAGTGTTGCTTTAAGTTTTTAGAATGCTTCCACTCTCTTTGTGAACAAAGGTTACATTACATTATATTACACTTAGCTGCGCTCTTACCCAGAGCGACTTCCAGTTATTTAGATCCAGGGTTTTAGTTACAATCCCTGCAGCAATGTGGGGTTAGATGTCTTGCTCAAGGGCACTTCAGCCATGGATGAGGGTGCAGGAGAGCACTAGTTGTTAACTCCGCCACCCCCATGCTTCCTACTGAAACAGAATTTGAACCTGTGACCCTCCGATCCCAAGACCAACTCTGTAACCACTAGGCCACAGCTGCCCTGAAGGTTGGTATGCGTGGACGGCGCACACGCAAAACTGTAGTCTGATGAGTTACTCATTTGCCTGATGTGATTTGTCCTTAGTAACATTCTTTCACTGTTCCTGAGATGATACCACAACGACCTTTGGTTAAAAACGTTCCTATAAGACTTAACTCCTTTGAAAATTAACCTGTAGCCTATTCCCAATTGTTTAGCTATGGGCTAAGCTTTGTCTGCAGCACCCAGAAGTCAGTAGTAGGGCTGGCCGACAAGGGCAAACATTTTATTATATTTTTGATCTATTTTTGATATATTTTGTCATATTGCCTGATATGGATTTTTTTTCACGATTAGGGCTGGTCAATAGAACTGCAAATCAAAATCATCTTTAATTGACTGGACTGGGCAGAATCACATGACACCACATGTTGTAGTGTGCTTTCAAGGAACAGTACATAAACACACACACACTGGGATGCACAGAATATGAATAAAAAATTACAAAATAAATAACAATAACACTAATAATAAACAACGATTAGTAATTATGTGCTTGGTCATTGTTGATTAATGGATACGATTGTCTGTTTGATTCATTTTTCGATTAATTGCCCAGCCCTAACAGCAAGCCCACTCACCAACAACAGAAAAGCCTTTACGCCCCCCCCCCCCCCCCCCCATGCATTTATTAGCCTTCACCCACCCCCTCACAAGTTCTGCCCTACAAAGGCAAAGTGCAGTAACTACGTGAACATAGACACTGAGAAAAATGCCTTCAAAGTTGCCCCACTGCTCAGTCAAACATGATGTAGGTGTAATAGTGATGGTATAATATAGGTATACTAATGCTTTTATGTACTTTCTTAATAGAGAGAAGCAAGGGATTTAGACACAAGACAAAGGAGGTGTTATTAAGTCAATTTCCAGTCTAAAGTCAATTTGACAAATTATGCAGTTACTGCCTTCTGGCTTAGTAGGGGCAAAGATAAATCCCTTTATCTTTCTATGGGTCCCCTGCCACACTCCCACCCCATCACCTCTGTATCCTACCACCAGTGCCCCGCCCTCCTCACACCCCCAGCCAATCACCTGTGTATCCTTCCACCAGTGCCCCGCCCTCCTCCCACCCCCAGCCAACCAGGGGAAAGGGCTGCTGGTAGTTGCATAGTTGCTTACATCATCTGAGTATCTTGGAATCCGTCCTGGATGTTCACTCGATGACCATATAGGTTGACAGTGCCTGCAGGATCTTTCCAGAATTTCTTCATAGCGTATGGTAATCAGGGACTAAGGAACAGAACTAACACAGGCACACATGTGCATACACCCACTCACACACACACACTCTCTCTCTCTCTCTCTCTCTCTCTATCTCTCTCTCTCTCTCTCTCTCTCTCTCACACACACACACACACACACACTCATACACAGGCATTTGCATTGAAGTGTGTACAAGAACATACAGATGCACGTTGGCTTACACAGCGCTATGCATGGAGTTTGACGGTGCCTACAGGATTTTTCCAGGATTTTTTTTTTATTGTAACCAGGGACTTCAGGAGAAAACTAACACTCATACATACACACACACACACAAACAGAAACACACACACACACACATTTGTATTGAACTGTGTACAAGGACATACAGCCTCTGAGAAACAGGCTAGCTAGTTTACACAGTGTTACACATACAGTTCACAGCACATTCACAAGATTCACATTCCGATTGCCTAATACATTTTGATTGTATTCCTCTCTCTCTCTCTGTCTCTCTCCCTGTCTGTCGCTTTCTTTCTTTCTTTCTTTCTTTCTTTCTTTCTTTCTTTCTTTCTCTCTTTCTCTCTCTCTCTTGCTCAAAGTCAAATTCAGATATGCTTTATTGTCATGATGGAATGGAATATTGCCAAAGCGTTAATAAGCAAAAGTAATGATGATAAACACAAGCATGTAGATAAGTAAATAACATAAAAAAACACACACACACACAACTAATGTGCACTGTCTTTACCTTTCTCTGTGTTTGTGCCTGTGTATGTGTGTGTGTGTTCCTGTGTGTGTGTGTGTGTGTTTGTGTGTGTGTGTTGTGTCTGGGTGTGTGTTTATGTGTGTGTGTGTATGTGTGTGTGTTGTGTTTGTGTGTGTGTTGTGTCTGGGTGTGTGTGTTCCTGTGTGTGTGTGTGTGTGTGTGTGTGTGTGTGTGTGTGTGTGTCAGTGTGGGGGGGGGCAGTGAGGCTGCGCGGGGGTGTCCACGCAGAGGATGCTGGAGGTGGCGGAGGACAGGAGCAGCAGCAGCAGCAGCGGAGCACCTGGCCGTCCGGAGCGAGGAGCGCGAGAGCGAGAGCGAGAGCGAGGAGCGAGAGAGCGAGGAGAGGAGCAGGGCTGTGGCGACGTCGTAGTCCCTCCCCCAAGGAGCAACAGCAGCAGCAGCAGCAGCAGCACGCGGGGCAAAGCCACGAGCACCGCAGGGCCCCCGGGAGCCCACACACACCCGCACCCACACGCACACCCGCACCTGCACACGCACGCACACGCACACCTGCACACGCACGCACACGCACACGCACACCCGCACACGCACACGCTCAGTCCGCAGCAGCACCCGGCTCCACCCAGCGCTGGATCTGTGGGACTCTCGTCAATGCATCCCAGCAACGCCAAAGTCAGGAACTCCCCGTCAGCGCACACCCAAAGGTCTTTATCTCTTTATTTTCTCTCTCTCTCTCTCTCTCTCTGTCTTTCTGTCCTTCTCCCTCCCCCTGTCTCTCTCTCTCTGTCTTTCTGTCCTTCTCCCTCCCCCTCTCTCTCTCTTTCTTGAGCTCTCTCTCTGTAGCCCTTACATGGATAATGGATATCTCCCTCACTCTTTGGCTACTCCACTCTTTCTTTTCTCTGCTTAACTGATTTTTTTTTTCATCAATTTTTCTCTCTCACACTTTTCCTGTCTCTTTCCTGTTATTGGAGGGCGTCTAGTGTAAGTCTCTCTCTCTCCCTCTGTTTCTCTGTCTCTCACTCTCTCTCTCTCTCTCTCTCTCTCTCTCTCTCTCTCTCTCTCTCTCTCTCTCTCTCTCTCTCTCTCTCTCTCTCTCTGTCTCTGTCTTGGGTTAGGGTCTATCTATCTCCTGCTCTGTATTGTGTCTCTTCATTTCTTCTCAGCCCCTTTTTCAGCTCTCTCTCTCTGTCTCTCTCTCTCTCTCTCTCTCTTTCTGTTGCTCCTTCTCACACCAGGGGGGGCGCTAGAGAGGCGAGAGTGCTGCTGCCAGAATCCTGCTGGGCACACACACCTGGCAGCTCGCCCTGAGCTAGCATTTAGGTTGAGTGTGTGTGTGTGTGTGTGTGTTAGAGAGAGAGAGCGAGAAAGAGAGAGAGCGTTTGTGTGTGTGCGAGTGTGGGTTACATTGCACCTGGTCATCACAGTGAGGCAGGTCAGGGCTTTGTATGTCAGGTTAAACAGGGCACTGATTGCATACTAACTGCCCACCTGTGCCACACACACACGCACGCACACACACACACACACTCGCACACACACTCACATATCACACACTTACACACACACACACACACACATGCACACACACACACGCACACACACACACACACGCACACGCACACGCACAGACACACACACACACACATACACACACACACTATAGGCGCAAAAACAGACTCCCACAAACACACACTAACACAAATAGACACAGAACACTACCCTTCCTTTGGTCAACACAGCTGGAGAGTTCTGTTACACTCCCCATATGATCACACACACGAACATCCTCACATTAGGCACGTACGATGCTCTTCAGGGTTATGATGACATGGGTTCAGTTCTGTGTGTGTGTGTGTGTGTGTGTGTGTGTGTGTCTGTGTGTGTGTGTGTGGGTGTGTGTGTGTGTGTGCCCCTGCACTCGCTTGCATGTGTGGGTGTGTGTGTGATTTAGTCCAGACTGCTGTTCTGTTCTATCTCATGTAGATTTGCAAATGGAGTTTTGACTAATGGAATAGGTATACACATTAGAGTCCTAAAGTACTTCTTTCTTTCTTTCTCTCTCTCCCCCCTCTCTTTCTTCCCCCCTCTCTCTCTTCCCCTCATTCTCTTGTCCTCCTGTTTTTTGTGCTTTACTGTTATACCTTACACTCTTTGTGCCTTAAAAACCAACACATTGTATATCTTACTTTTTATTTCTCTCTCCCCCCTTTTCTTTTCCCCTCTCTCTCTCTCTCTCTCTCTCTCTCTCTCCCTCTCTCTCTCCCTCTCTCTCTCTCTCTCTCCCCCTCTTCCTCTCCCCCTCTCTTTCCACCAGCAGTCCTAAGTCAAAGCAGGAGGCCATGGTTCGCTCGCCCCCTGTCATGTCTCCATCCAGTGCTGCCCAGATGGACTCGAAACTGCCCAATCAGGGAAAACAGGGGGGTGCGGGCAGCCAATCGCAGGCCTCTCCCTGTGACCCGAAGGCGCTGGGCGGGACCCACAACTCCAAGGCGCCGCTGGCGGGGCTGGGCCTGAAGAACGGGCAGAGCATGGGGGGCGGGGCCAAGGGCGGGACCAAAGTGAAGCGGGAGAGGAGCACGTCGGCGGAGTCCTACGAGCAGCATGATGACAGCGCGCCCACCAATGACAACGAGCCAAAAGGTAAGAGGAAGTCCCACCCTCTCCACCTTAGTCCATATTTTATTACTCTGTATTTATACACGTGTAATGAATAATAATAATAAATAATAATAATACATTTTATTTATATTGCCCTTTACGTCGGGGGATCTCAAAGGGCTAAAATAAAGTGGACTCTAATCTAATCTTAGTTGCCAGAGCCTAAGGCAGCTGCCTCGTAGTTTGGATACTCAGGCTTTAGAAAGTGAAAATACTCCCATGCATGGTTTTACCTGGGCACTAAAAACAGGCCATTTCACTAATACTAATTATCTCATCTACTTGGCTGGGGGCTGGGGGTGTTACCTCTGCTGTAATCAACCAATCAAAGCGTTTAATGTCCCACAACCCCTTGCCCCACCCAGCAGAGGATTGTAGAGCAGGGAACCCCAAAAAAAAATACAATCAGTGATGAGCAACCTTTCATCAGAAGCTATAGTCCAGTACCACACATCTATTCCAGCCACTCACTCACTAAATCAGCTGACTCCAATTAGCACAACTCTTCAGCCAGAGGAAATCACGTATATTAAGTACACAGGTAGGAACTAGGTGATGTGGAATAAGTGGTACTGGATTGTAAACTTCTAAATCCAGGTTGACTCACCTCCAAACCATTTGTTTGACCTAGAGGCACAGAGCAAAGTGTGCTGCATCCATGATGGCAATGTGATTTGCATTTATTGATTGAGTAGTCATTACTCTCCAGTGGGATGTAGAGGCTCGGCTGCTTGTTGATTAGTATGCTCTCAGGTGCTCAAAACCCTCAGTGACTGAGTTGGTAGAACATTGCTGTAGAATTGCATCTGCATGAACAACATAGCAGGAATCATGGGAGATATACTTTTGAGAAATAAACAAAAACAATCCTTTTTGTTTATTTGTGGAACTTTTTTATTATTTTATATTTTTATTATTATTATTATTATTATTATTACTATTCTTATTGTTGTTGTTGTTGTTATTGTTATAATAATAATAATAATAATAATAATAATAATAATAATAATAATAACAATAATAATAATAATGTGTTATTTATTGTCATTCCTAAGAATTTATTGATTGAGTGTGTGGTGGTGTGTTTTCTGTATGTCTGTTTAGCTGATACTCAAGATTAGAAGCCACAGGTGTCTAGATAATGTAGTTACACTGGCGCGTAGCTGTGACCGTGTGCTGAAGGGACTTTCACAAATGGTCATTGTGGTCCATTGGTATGAAATGAGGCCCTTTACATGTTTGTTGAGACCTTAACCCTAATATATGGGGTTTGTTGAAATCAGTGGGTATATGTAAGGATATGTACTGTGATATGATTATGAACATTATTAGGATTTAACGACATTGCTGTCTATTTACCATCATGCTCTGTTACTCTCTCTGTCTTTCCTCTCCCCCGTATTTTGTCATTTGTAGCTTGTGGCCACTGTGCTGCATTAAGATATGTTCACCCCTCCATATGTGTCAAAATGGATCAGCCTAGTGCAGCTGCTGCTTAGGAAGCAACAGGAATGAACCATTTTTGGGGAATGGGGGAAGCAAGAATGGGGGATGGCTTGGCTGCTTTGAGTAACAACCTGAAAGCCCCCTGCTGGTGACTTGGGTTGTTGACAGACTGAACGTCCTCTCAGGCTGTCAAGTTTACTGCCCGGTAGACACAGCTTTACTAAGAACTAATGGCTAATGATTAAAATGTATAGAAAATTAGACCCCGATTGAGAACTTTATATGAGTTTCTAACCAAATGTGGTTTGAATTATGATTCATTCATTAGACACATACATATGAAAGTGATTCCAATTTGTCATTGTGATCACACAGCAAATGACAACACACAGTGCACACAACGAAATGTAACCTCCGCTTTTAACCACCACATGTGTGATCACGGGGCAGCCATGACAACAGTGCCCGGGGAGCAGTGTGTGGGGACAGCGCCATGCTCAGGGCACCTCAGTGACAGAAGATTCACCTGTGACACTTTGACTGCTAGTCCAATTCCTTAACCGCTAGCCCATGACTGCCCCTATTTTAGTAGACTGTTGTGATTTTACTTTTTCGAAATCTGAATGCTGTATAGGTGGAAGCTTTTGTAGTACTTAGCAGCTTTCTGACCCTCAGCAGGGCCTGCTCTGAGTAGAAGGATAATTTCATGGCTTGGTGTTTTCATCCATTTTCTTCTGTTGCTAATTTCTTTTTTTTCCTTTTTTCTATCTGCTCTTTCTCTCCCATCTCCCTCTTTCTATCTCTCTCTCTCTCTGTCTCTCCCCTCCCCTCCCCTCCTATTAGAAATGGGCAGCAGGGCAAAGCGTCTGTGTGTGTCTGAGAGGAGGCAGCCCTACAGTGGAGCAGACTGGTGTTCAGGAGGCGAGACTGATGAGGAGGAGGCTGCTTTCTTCAGTAAGAGCAGCTCATCTCAAGACTCAGCCTTGGCTCTGACTGTCTGCCCCCCCCCCCCCTCTTTTCTTCCCTTTCTCTCACTCGCTCGCTCACTCACTCACTCACTCACTCACTCACACTTTCTCTCTTTACCTTGTTATCTTTGGATCTCTGTACCTCCCTCTCTCTCCCTCCCCCTCTCTCTCCCTATCTCTCTCTCTCTCTCTCTCTCTCTCTCTGTCTCTGTCTGGTATATTTCTGGCATCCTCTTTGTCTCGCTCTTTTCTTCCTCCCTTCATTCTTTGCCTGTATAGGGTTTTAACATTTCCTAATGCAAATGATTTGATGACGGTACATTTAAATAGTAGGTGTTGGTGCTTTATTTTATAACTAGTAGTATTGGTCAGATGTATGTAATGTGTATGTTCACTGCTGAATGATGACGGGATTTTGTAAGTTTTATTTTTGTTTTTCACGACACTTCTCCAGACTGCAACTCTGGAGAGATGAAGCCTGACCCCGGTGCCCTGTCTGCCACCACCCCTACCCAGAATGCCATGGGAGGGCAGAGTGCAGGCCCCGAGATGGGCTGTGGACAGAAAGCTGGCACGAAAGTCTTCTACATCTTCACAACGGAGATGGCAAACAAGTAAGAGTTACCTCTTCAGGCGCCGGTCGAACTTCGCCCAAACACGTCTGACAGTCAAAAGCAGCATACACACAAAAAAAAAAATCCCCCAGCTTCTGAAGTTGCTTTTTCACCCTGGTTCTGTTCGCCAGCAAGGATTAAGTTCTGTCTGTTGCTAAGTGGGCAGTTCTGTCTGTCGCTAAGCGTACAGCTCTCTCTGTCTGTTGCCAAGTGTGCAGTTCTGTGCGTATCACTGGGCATCCGTAGCTGTCTGGCGCTAAGAGTGCAGTTTAGTTGTGTCCCATTTCAGATTGTGTCAGCACACAGACGGCCTGGAAGTCTAGGGTTGTCATGGGGCAACTGAGAGGTCTCACTTAGCTGTTATTTAGAAGGGAACAGGATAAAAGATCTGAAGTGCAGGGCAGGATTGGAGCTTTTGTAGTTTTTGGACGAGGGTGTTGTCAAACACTTACAGGGACACATTGTGGATTGTGCTAGGCGAGATGAATGACTCTCGACCCCCACCAACCCCCCCCCCCACAAATATGAGAAAGGTCTGGAATGAAAACACCTCTTCCAGATGCTCACCCACTCAACACTGTCAGCCATGAGCACACAAGCACAAATATCACTGCTGCCTGTACCACATGGGCTTGATTTTTCAAATGGCCATAAATCCTAAACTGTAAACAATACTAACTTGTGTGTGTGTGTGTGTGTGTGTGTGTATGTGTTTGTGTGTGTGTGCGTGTCTCTGTGCGTGTCTCTGTGTGTGTGTTTGTGTGTGTGTCTGTGTGTGTGCCTGTGTGTGTGCCTGTGTGTGTGTGTGTCTGTGTGTGTCTGTGTCTGTGTGTGTATGTGTGCCTGTGCGTGTGTGTGTGTGTGTGTGTGTGTGTGTGTGTGTGTGTGTGTGTGTGTGTGTGTGTGTGTGTGTGTGTGTGTTTGTGTTTGCGTTTGTGTGTGTGTGTGCCTCAGGGCAGCTGAAGCAGTCATCACAGGTCATGCCGACAGCATCATCGCCTACCACATAAGCCACATCTCTAATGGCAACAAGCCCACACTTCCGATGGTAACAACATCATTCAACAGCATAACAGCACTTGTCTGCTATGAATTATTAATGTCAAAACAGTGTGACCCAAACCCCCTCAATGCGAACAGTAACCATAATGACGGCAATATTTCTGTTTGTTTTGCTAGATGGGCCCCATGGGGGGTGGCCCCAAGCAGCCGGGGGCCCCTCCTTCTTCCCAGCCCACGGAGCAGAACCACCAGCCAGCTTCCAAACCCTCAGCGCCGGGTCCCCAGCAGCCTACGCCGCCGTCCCAGCCTCAGGCCTCCGCCCCTGGGACCAAGCCCCAGGACGGGCCCTCCTCGGTGGGCCTGGACCCCAAGAGCGTCCCCGGCGGGAGCCCCCAAGACGGAGGCTCGCAGGAGGCCAGCGCCCACCCTGGGGCCGGGCTGGCTCCTGAGGGTAACCCCTCACAGGGTCCGGCCGGGTACCCGCCCATGGAGCTGCCCAAGGGGCCAGAGGGCCAGCTGCCCCCCCAGCAGCAGCAGCAGCAGCAGCTGCCCCCCCCAGACCTCATGTCTCTGGGGGACAACACGGAGGGCCTGTCGCAGGAGCAGCTGGAGCACCGGGAGCGCTCGCTGCAGACGCTGCGGGACATCCAGCGGATGCTCTTCCCCGACGACAAGGACATGCCCGTCATGGGGCCCCAGGGCAACATGGGCGGCCCGCCCCCCAACCCCATGATGGAGGGGCCCGGGGGCCCCAAGAAACCGGACCAGGGCCCCCTGCAGGCCATGATGGCCCAGTCTCAGAGCCTTGGGAAGCCCGGGGGTCCCCGTCCGGACGGGCTCTCGTTCGGACCCCCCGGCCCCAGAGACATGCAGTTTCCCCCAGACGAGCTGGGGCCCCCTCCCGGCCCGCCCATGGGCCCTCCGGGCGGTGGCGGCGGTATGGAGCCCGGTGATCACATGACCCCCGAGCAGCTGGCCTGGCTGAAGCTGCAGCAGGAGTTCTACGAGGAGAAGAAACGTAAACAGGAAATGATGATGCACCCGCACGGGCCCCGCATGATGCGCGGGCCGCCCCCGCCCTACCAGATGAACCCCGGCGACGGCTGGGGCCCTGGGGGGCCCGAACCCTTCCCCGAGCAGATGGGCATGGGGGGGCCCCCGCGAGGCATGCACCCCCACATGCAGCGCTTCCCCGGCATGATGAACCCCGACATGGACGGCGGCCCCCACATGCCCCGGGGGCCCGGCATGAACTGGCCCGAGGGGGACGGCCGCGGCTTCCCCCAGGGCATGTTCGGGGGCCCCGGAGGGCCGGGGGGCCGGGTGGAGCGCTTCCCCAACCCGCAGGCCGTGCAGGAGGCCATGTTCCAGCAGGGCATGGGCGGCGACAAGCCGGGCATGATGATGGACATGAACAGGATGATGGGAAACCCGCGGCACATGGAGCCCGGCCCCGGGGGCATGATGTTTCCCAGGATGCCCGGCGAGGCGCCCATGAGCCCCTCGTCCAGGATGGAGTTCGTCAAGGGCCTGAGCCGCGACATGGGCGACTTCGGCATGGGCCCCGGCCCCAACATGGGCATGGGCCCCGGCCCCCAGATGATGAACCCCAAGATGGGCTTGAGCCCCGAGGAGATGATGAAGATGCGAGGAGGAGGAGGGCCCATGCCTGAGAACATGGGGCCCCAGCAGAAGATGATGCAGGGGCCCCCCTTCCCCGACCAGCCCCACCCCGGTGACTTCAACATGGGCCCCAACCGCCAGTTCCAGCTGATGAATCAACCCCCGGGCCCCATGGGTCCTGGGCGGGGGCCGAGAGGCGAGCCCCCCTTCATACCGGACCAGAGGGGGGGTCCCGGGGGCAACGGCCGTCTGAGCCACATGCCCCCCAACCAGCCCCCGACATCGGGCGCCCCTCCGCCCCCCCCTCCAAACCAGCGCGGCGGGGGCCGCAAGCAGTCCGAGCCGGCGGGGTCGCCCGGGGTGAACCCCCTCAAGTCCCCCCCCCTGCGACAGGTGCAGTCGCCTATGCTGGCGTCCCCGTCCGCCGGCCTCAAGTCCCCTCAGACGCCCTCGCAGCTCGCCGGCATCCTCACGGGCACCGCGCCCACCTCCATCGCCACGGCCTCCGCCTCCATCAAGTCGCCCGCCGTCATGGGCTCCGCAGGGGCCTCGCCAGTCCACATGAAGTCCCCTTCGGTGCCCGCACCCTCGCCGGGCTGGACGTCCTCGCCCAAACCCCCCCTCCAGAGCCCCGGGGCCCCCCAGGGGGGAAAGCCACCCCTCAGCATCACCTCCCCCAACATGATGAGCAGCTCTGAGCCAGGTAGGCCCCTGATGGCATTGGGTGAGGTGGGGAGTGTTTTCAGATAGGTCAAAGGGTGCCAATTTCTGTGAAGCTTGGAGTCAGGATTATAATTTATTCATAAACTTCACCTGCTTCACCTGCCTACGAGTACAGTTATCAGTATGTATAAATAGTTATGAATGCTATTTTTTACATACTTCAACCATTTCTTAGGCCAAGCTTTATAAAAGCTTCATTAAAAAAGTGTTACCAGTCGAAGCTAGTCAGGTAAATAATAATCTACTAGTAATTAGGTTAATAGGTCATTATGTGCGTAATGTGCTGGTATGTACCACAGCTTATTTTTATCTTTACCATCAGAGAGGCAACACAGTAGACTCACTCAGACTCACTTTTAATGCAGCTCCTTAAGAGTCACTTATTCAGCCTAGCATTTAATAAGCCCTTGATGGTGTGGAGTAAGGTGGCGGTGTTTGGTCAGAGGAATAAAAATGAAAATTAGCAGTAATTAAGTTAATAGTTTATAATGTGAGTAATGTGCTAATACATACCACAGCTGTAGTTATATCTGCAACATCAGAGAGGCAGACTCAGGAGGCACCTTTAGCTTAAGACTCACTTTTTCAACCCAGCCTTAATTAGAGCTACTTCCCATTCAGTTCCCCCCTCCCGCCACCAATTAGATTAGCCCAAAGATGTCCTCTTGAGTAGTTTGGGATAGCTGCCTTTACTCAACTGTGGGGCACTCTGCTACTATCAAATTACATTGCATTTAGCCAACATCCAGAGTGACTTAAGGGTGAATGAGGTAACAGGGGACGGTCCCCCTGGAGCAGCGTGGGGTTAAGATGCTTTGGGGTGCCCTTAAGGGCATGTCAGTCATACAGTAGGTGTGGATGCAGGAGAGCACTCCTGGTCACTACCCCACCCACGTTTTTCCCTACTGGTATGGGAATTAAACCAGCGACCCTTCAATCCCACGATTAACTCACTAACCATTAGGACACAGCTGCCCCAACTAGTAGACTGCATCAGAGACTCAGAATTTTGTTATTCTCTATTGATTTACTTACTTCATTTTTTGTGTGTTCGTTTTTTTTTTTTTCCAATTTCTGTTTCTACTGCATATTCCAGATTTCTTAATCTGGTTGTTGGGCTTTTGTGTACTTTGTTGACTAGGGTAATTGCCTAAATTATCAGCACTCATTAGAGACACATGATCATTAGGACATACTGATATTAACTTTTGTCACTAATAGACACAGGATGGGGGCACCTTTCTGCCACCTTTCTGACGGTCACACAGCGAGATTGAAACTAACTGTGGTGTGGTTTAGGTGACCAGCAGCCATAGCCATGTCAAAGTCAGCATGGGTGTGAAAGGGCTGATTTGCAGTTAATCATCAGAGGGACGAACGGCTGTGTTACAGTTGCCGACTGATGGACCAGCCTCTGACCAGACTTTGTACAGTAAAGTGTAGAAGACACCCTCCATATAGTTATATGTTATACCTTTCCTTTGCAGTGGGTGGGCACTTGGTTTGAACTTTAAACTATTGGTTCTACTTTTTATTTCTGTTCACCCATTGGGCAGTGAGCCTTGGGCAGGGCTGAAAGATCTCAGGCATAGTGCCTGAAATCAGATGTGTGACAGTAGGCTACATTTAACATTCGTTAGTAGAAAAACAAAAACTTTGAAATGTTTTGATCATTTCAGGCATAAAATTATTTTTTGCTTTATGCCCTGCTTAGAAGAGTTCCCTGATGTAGTACTGTTAGCGAAATACAATAACAATGATAGAAACAAAAAGCAGAGGCCCTCTAGCACCGCTAGTCTGGTAGTGTGATGTGTTCTGCGGTGTTGACATTCCCGCTCATGGCTTTTCCTGTCCTCTCCTGTTGTCTCTCCTACAGGCGTCAGTGCCCCTTCCTCTGCCCCGCCCCCCAGCAGCACGTCCAATCAGCCGGGCTCGTTAAGCGTCGCCCCGGGCAACAGCGGCCTGCCAACCAGCAGCCCTTACAACATGCCGCCCGAGCCCACGCTGTCCCAGAATCCCCTGTCCATCATGATGTCGCGGATGTCCAAGTTCGCCATGCCCAGCTCCACGCCCCTGTACCACGACGCCATCAAGACCGTGGCCAGCTCCGACGACGACTCGCCGCCAGCCCGCTCTCCCAATCTGCCCAACAATAACGGCATGCCTGGTAGGCAGACAAGCAGACATACGCACACACACACACACACACACACACACACACACACACACAAAACCTCTCTGAAACTGGCACACACAGACAGAGACATACACACACACACACACACACACACAAATCCTCTCTAAAACTGGCACTTACTCACACACACACACACACACACACACACACAGATCCTCTCTGAAACTGGCACTATGTCTCTCTTTCTCTCTCTCTCTCTCTCTCTCTCTCTCTCTCTCACACACACACACACACACACACTCACACTCACACAAACTCTCTTTGGAGCTGGCACTCACACATACAGATGTAGTTGACATGTAATGTTCATGGACACATGTACTGTAATCCCTAAGGCACAAATGATATGCTTCAGCGACTTTGTGTTCTGTCCAAAAAACGTGTACTTTATGTAACACCTTTTTTGAAACAGATTTTTGATTGATTTTAAAAAGACAATGTGACCTTGAACGTACCCTCTCCAACAGTAATACCTTTTTCTTCAGCGGTGTTTTACATAGTTCAGTATATGGTGTTTGCACTTTACAATAAAAGCTAAAAACTAAAATGAGTTTGAACTTGAATCTCTCTCTCTGTCTCTCTGTCTCTCCCTCTCCGTCTCTCTGTCTCTCTGTCTGTCTGTGTGTGTCTGTCTCTGTCTTTGTCTCTGTCTCTGTCTCTGTCTCTCTCTTTCTCCCTCACAGGTATGGGGGTAAACCAGCACCCCGGGCACCCTCGCATGATGACGCCCAGCTCGTCTGGCCCCATGCCGGCCCTCAGCCCCATGGGAATGAACACCATGGGCAACCAACCACTGCCCCACGGCATGCCCGGCCAGATGCCCAACCAGATGCCCTCGCCCGGCTCCATGGGGCCCGGCATGGCCCCCCACCCCGGCAACATGGGCCCGGGGGGGATGATGCCCCAGGGCATGATGATGCCCCCCGTGTCCCAGGACCCAGGCATGATGGTGCAGGGGCGCATGGGGATGCCTCCCCACCGTGGGCAGGGGTACCCACCCGGACAGTCGCCCCCGCAGCAGGGCCCGTACCCCCACAACGGCCCCGGCCCCCAGGGCTTCCCTCCCGGCATGGGGTTTCCCGGGGAGGGGGGCCCCATGGGCAGGATGGGAGGGGGCCCCGAGCCGGGCATGTGCAAGCCCGGAGGCGGGGGTCCTGAGTTCGTCGGCGGCATGGGCGGCGTGTTCGACCCCGACCTCCAGGAGGTGATGCGGCCGGGGGCGTCGGGGATCCCCGAGTTCGACCTGTCGCGCATCATCCCGTCCGACAAGCCCAGCCAGACGCTCTCCTACTTCCCCCGCGGCCCCGGTGACGGCAAGCCGCCCCCGCACCACGGCGGGCCCCCAGGCTTCCCTCCCCAGATGCAGGCCATGATGGGGGAGGGGAGCCCCCGCATGATGGGGGGGCCGGGACCCATGGGGCCCCAGGACATGCCCATGGGCAGCGGGGGCCACGGGGGCATGCGGCCCCAGGGCTTCATGGGCCCCGGAGGCATGGGAGGCCCCCAGGGCGGCATGGGGGGGCCCCAGCACAGGATGCTGTCGCCTGGCCAGCAGCAGGCCATGATGGGGGGGCCCGGCATGATGCAGGGCAAGGAGCGGGGCCCCATGTACGGCCACCCGGGCCCCGGGGGGTCCCCCACCATGATGATGTCGCTGCAGGGGATGGGCGGCCCCCCCCAGCAGACAATGATGATGCCGCAGATGAGGCCGCGTGGGGTGGGCGGGGACATGGGCATGAACTTTAACCCCGGCCCGGGGAATCCTGGGAATATGATGTTCTGAGCCTCAGAAAGCATAAACACTAAACCTGTGATGACAGAAATCTGAGACCCCATGAGGAGATTTCGCTCTAGAGTTTTCGTACGTGTGTGTCCGTGATGCGGTGGGTGTGTGTTTCTGTGTGTGTGTGCGTGGGTGTGTGTGTGTGTGTCTGTGTGAGGAGTGGAGTGGGACTGAACTTCACACTTGCTGTGGCGGTAGTGGTAGTGAGAAATTGGGTCATACACATTCGCACACACACAGATTCACACGCGCCAACTTCTCAGAGGTACCTAAAATGAGGGAATACAGTGTTCCCAAACTTTGACCTTGGAAGGGTCACCACCACCACCACCACCACCACCACCAGACTGACGGGCTTTTTTTTTTGGGGAAAGCCTCTTCTGAAGAACACTTTGGACCAGAGAGTTGGCTGTGAACCACAGCAGTGGAACCCCCTGAGTCAGCTGTGTTCTAGAACAAACCGTGCAGATATAAACTACAGGAGTGAACAAATATGAAGAACTAAAACAAAAAAAAAAACAAAGACAGACTGCAGGATATAACAAGGAGAATTTACAAACAAACAAACATACATACATACGTACGTACGTAATACATACATACAGGACAAAGACAGTCGGAAAAAAAAGACAAGGAACTTCTTCTGGAGGAGTTGCAGCGTGTTTGGCTGTTCGTTTACATCTCATCCCATAACCTCCCTCCAGAGGAGACTAAAGTTCTGTATGTGTGTCTGTGTGTGTGTGTGTGTGTGTGTATGTGTGTGTGTGTTAATGAGAGTGTGTGTCTTTATGTACTGTATGGTTGTGTGTGTGTGTGTGTGTGTGTGTGTGAGGTGTGTGTGTGTCTGTGTGTGTGTGTGTGTGTGTGAGGTGTGTGTGCTGTACTTGTGTTGTAAAAGGGATTTTACCAGTGACTTCTCTAGGTCCTTTTACTTTCCGGTGTGTGTCTCGTGTGTGTATAAATCTGGGTGAGGCAGCCTTGCCCGTCCTGTTACTAAATACTGTGCATTGTTAAAAAAAAGACTCTTTTAAATGTTGTTTCCTTTGTTACTCCGTTGTATGATAAACCAAACTAAGACCTCATACAGATGCTAGTATTATCGAGAGACAAAGCACAAACACGAATTAACTGTAAAGAATGAGAAAGTGTTTTTCTGTTCTCCTTTGTTTTGTATCGTAGAGAAACACTTCTTTTGACATGAAGTCAATGGGCCTCGGAGGGAGACGGCTTTCGGCTAAGTAATGATGCCGTCCCACTTGGGGTGATTGACTGGGTCAAGCTTTGAGGGGTGTGTGTGTGGGGAAGGGGGGGTTGTTGGTGTTGGTGGTGGTGTTGGTGGTGGTTGACATCGTCATGGAAACTCAAGACAGCCCCCTCACTCTGAACTAACCAACCTACCCCCCCTCACCCCTTGACCTCCTCTGCCACGTTACCATAGACACCATTATGGACAAAATAAACGCAAAGCAATTCCCACTGGCATCTTTTTTTTTGAAGGAGGAGGAGGAGGAGGAGGCTGGATGCCGCTGTTTCTGGCGAAAGATGATCAGTTGCTGAGAGGGGGAGTTTTGTAGAAAACCGATATGATAATAAATAAAAGACGTGGAAAAAACACATCATTAAAAAAACGCTGATAGGTCGTCTCCATGTTTCTGTCCCTGTGGTTTAAAGTCATCGTGTGTAACTTCACTAAAAATTTGGTACAGAACCACTTCCTGGGGTCGGCAGTGGTGTTGGAAGACAAATAAAATCTATTGTTTGGTATAAAGCGCCCTGTTGAGTCATTCCTTTGCTGCTCAAAGAGCTGTGCCTCCCCCTGCTGGTGGAAGTATAACATGACACCTTTTTCCGTAATGGTTGAAATAGCTGATATGACAGGCTCAGGCATTTATTATCAGTACAATGGTAAATGATTTGTTCATTAAGTTTTTGATTCAGACATTTATTGTGGCAGGAATCTAATATGTTAACAGAAATGTAATTGCACAAGAAATATTCATATTTCTTTGCTCCTGATACCTGTCAGATAAAAACACCAGTGGTCTATGAGCTATGAAAAAGTGAATTAATGAATGAATGTCAGGTTTATCGGAATACAAAGTTCAGTGGTTCATAAATAAACTAAACAAACTCCATGATAAAATTACAGCATCACAAGCAGACAGTTAAGGATCAGGCACAACACATTACATTCTCATCAAATGAACCCCAACACAGTGTTCAGAGGAACATTCCCCCACAGTAAGCACATGATGTGTTGACTATGCCCTCCATCAGTAATGGGGTGTGTGTGTGTGTGTGTGTGTGTGTGTGGGGGGGGGGGGGGGGCATACAAACATACAGACAGTACAGGGGTCACATGCCACCTATTACACGTGCAGAGGCCTGAGAGAGTGCAGGAGCGGGTGAGTGAGTGAGTGTCTGAAGCCCCCACACCACACCACACCACAGCTGCTGAGACATTCCTTGCCCAGCTGTCAGGAGAGAAGTCGCAAGTTCATGAGAAGTGTCTGTCTTATCCCACTGCTTCACACACACACACACACAGACACACACACACCCCTCAAAGTCCTCCAAGGTCCTCTCTCTGGTCGTACACGCATGCGGCCAGCCTGCTAAATTTATCCCCATGTGTCTGCAGACCTCTTAACTGGAGGCCAGGGATGCCTAATATTAGGCACAAGGGAGGGAGGGTCTCACTGCCCTGTCACCAGACCCCACAGCTGCAGCAGGACAACCTCTGGTATGCCAGCCAGCCAGGGCAGGGAGTCTATGTGGGAGTAAGAGTGCTGAGCCCCAATCTGAGGGAGATGGAGTGGTGTGGGAGAGGAGAATGAGTGACCCCTAGTGGTGAACAGATGAAGTGCAACGGTGTAGGACGGTGGGGTATGGTAAATGTCATAGAGCACGGCAAATCACGTAAAAAACAACTCACATCCTGGTCAAAGTGAAGTGGAAAGCAAGCTGCTTGTATGTGTTCTTTGTGGAAAATGTGCCGCATTCCAGTTGCATATGCCTAGAGCAGTCTTTGTCTTTGTTTGACACACTGACATACTGATACATTCAATCTGTTTGATGACCTGGTTGAGGGCGTCCTAAAATCCTTGTAAGTTGTGTGTTCAATCTTCTTGGCCTATGAGATCCCAGAGAACTGTGCTATGACCCCTCTGTTAGCTGAAGGTTACAGTGAGCAGGATTCTGTCCTACTTTTTGATGCATATTTTACTATTAAAAAATGCTTGCAATTTCATCAGTTCTCCCAAATGTGGGTACTAAACACTTCATTCTGTATAAAAACAATTAAAATTTTTATAGATTTTTTTAATGAAATTGAATAAGTTGAATGGATACCCGGCTAGTGTATTTTCCCAGACATACAGCCATGTCGACTTCTGTAAACACAACCGGATGCTGTACTCCAGGACCTTCAGGTGTGTGTGTGTGTGTGTGTGTGTGTGTGTGTGTGTGTGTGTCTGTGTGTGTGTGTTTGTAGGTCACGTCAGGCTTTTAACCCCTGCCAGTCCACGGCGTCTCGCTCCAGGACACCTGTGGACGTCGTCCTGCGCTGTGCTGACAGGGTGCAAGTAGAGGTGACGTGCTGAGGTGTCTTGTCTGTCCACAGCGGGGCAGATTATCACGTCGCGCATTCAGCACCCTGCAGGCCTCGGGGTCACTTTACAGCTGCTGGACAGAGCTGCCACATGAACACCAAAGACACGCAAGACTGCGCTGGCTCTTGGTTTGTGTGTGGGTGTGTCTGTGTGTGTGTGTGTGTGGCTGTGTGCATGCCTCTGTGTGTGTGTTTGTGTGTGTCTTTGTGTGTGTGTATGTCTGTGTCTGTGTGTGTGGTTGTGTGCATGGCTGTGTGTGTTTCTGGTGTGTGCATGTGTGTGTAAGTTGGTGTGCGGGTGCATGTGTTTGTGTGTGTGTGTCTCTGTGTGTGCGTGTTTCTATGTGAGTATGTGTCTGCTGTTTATACTGAATGGGTGTAAACGAGTGTTTATGTGTAAATACACATATAGATGTTGTGTGTGTGTGGGTGTGTGCATGTGTGTGTGTGTGCTTGTGTGTGAGTGTGCTTGTGTGTGTGTGTGTGTGTGTTTCTAAGTGAATATGTGTCTGCTGGTTATGCAGAATGGGTGTAAATGAGTGTTTATGTGTAAATACACATATAAATGTTGTGTGTTTGTGCGTGTGTGTGCTTGTGTGTGTGTGTGCCTGCATGTGTGGGTGTGTCTGTGTGTGTGGCTGTGTGCATGCCTGTGTGTGTTTTTGGTTTGTGCATGTGTGTGTAAGTTTGTTTGCCGGTGCATGTGTTTGTGTCTGTGTGTCTGTGTGTGTGTGTGTTTCTATATGAGTATGTGTCTGCTGTTTATACAGAATAGATGTAAATGAGTGTTGTGTATGTGTGCATCTGTGAGTGAGTGCATGTGTGTGTGTATGTGTGTGTGTGTGTGTGTATGTGTGTGTGTATGTATAAATGTGTGAGTGTATATGTTTGTGTGTGTGTGCGCATGTGTGTGTGTATGTGTGTGTGTGTCAACCAGCCACTTTGTCCTTTGGTGTTCATTTCACCTAGATATAAATTCCATTACCATCAGTGTGCTGAGACAGTGTACAAGTGACCCTGAAATGTATGGGAGAAATATCTCTAGAGAAGGGATCAGTGCCGTCTATCTCTGCACGTGTGTGTGTGTGTGTCTGTGTGTGTGTGGGTGTGTGTGTGTGTGTGTGTGTGTGTGTGTGTGTATACACGGGCGTGCAAAGTCAAAAATAAAAAGTAATAACATCTCCAGCTGTCGTCTGCATTCGTCTATCTCCTTCATGGCCTTTGCCTGGTGAGGACAGTGAGAAGATGCAGTTGTCTTGTCAGTCCGGGGAGGACTACTTGGAGGACTTCACAGCACACAAACTACTGTCCTTCAAGGCCATCTCACTAGAACCCGCTTCTGCAGGCAGCATGTACAATAATCAGCTCAAAGAACAGCTCCAGTGTAGTGCAAACTATTTACTTGACCCTTTTATCACAGTGTTGTAGTTGACCCTCAAAACAGGGAAACTGGTCTTTTTTTCATATTTTGCCTTCTGTGTGAGCACACTTGATAACAGGGCAAAGCCATGGCTTCTTGTGTAGAGCAAAAAAGAAACACAGTTTCCACACAGTTCCTTGCCATTACAGTAACCAACAAGCATAATGTCCATATGGTTCCTCGCCATTACGGTATCAAAAACAAACACCTGCTCAGCTCACTTCACACATGTGCACAGCAGCTTGGCCAGGGTGTGGATTAGGATGGACGCTTAGCCCCCCCCGCCCCCCCCCAAAAAAAACCCAACCCCCAAACCCCTATCCCTCCACCTCCTTGAAAATGTTTACACCGCAATGTCATCCGACCGCAGACGCACACTGGGCACACTGGCTCCGCTGGTCTTACTCAGGCGACGCTTGTCCTTGACAAAGCCATTGGCCAGCACCTGGGGACAGGCCCCGCCCTCCTCAGCTGCAGCAGGAAGTGGAAGTGGAGGGGGAGGGGGCGTGGCCGCCTTAGTGGTGGGCGTCAGGAAGACCTGCCTGCCCAGGAAGTCGTCCTCCCCAGTGGTGTCCAGGCCGCGGTGTCGCTCGGCGGCCATGTTGGCCGAGTTCTGCTGGTTGGCCAGCCGGTCGCTGTAGGAGGGGCAGCTGGGTTGAGGGTGGGTGTGGGCATGAGGGTGGGTGTGGACGGGTGAATCCTGGCGCACGCACTGGCTGAAGTCGGGCGGGGGCGAGCAGGGCGGGAGCGGGAGCGGCAAGGCGTGGTGGTGATGGTGGAGGTGGTGGTGAGGCGGCGGCGGTGGTTCGGGGGACGAGGCGATGATGGTGGACGGGGTCAAGGGTCGGTGCTCCTCCTCCTCCTGCTGCTGCTGCTGCTGTTGCCGTCTGAGCTGCCGCTTCCTCAGGCAGCGGCGGCACTGCTTCCAGGCCAGGTGGTAGAGCTCCAGCACGCTCAGCAGCAGCGACACCCCGGACACCCCCAGCATGAACACGATGAAGATGTTCTTCTCGGTGGGGCGCGAGATGTAGCAGTCGACCGTGTGCGGGCACGGCTTGGACTCGCAGGTGAAGCGCGCGCTCAGGAAGACGCCGTAGATGAGGTACTGCACCACGATGAACACCACCTCCATGATCAGGCGCACCAGGATGCTCAGGATGTAGGTGCGCAACAGCGCCCCCTTCAGACGGATCTTGGCCGTGCCCTCCTGGGCCTTCCCACAATCCCTCTCTTCCTCCTGGGGGTACTTTTTCTCCCCTCCTCCACCTCCACCTCCTCCGCCTCCTTCCCTTCCTCCTCCTCCACCATCTCCACCTCCTTCCTCGCCCCCTCCTCCCTGGTCCTCCTGCTCCTTCCTCCTCCTCTTCTCCTCCATGCGCACGGTGTGCATGGCGTGGCCCATGTAGACGAGCGAGGGCGTGGAGACGAAGACGATCTGCAGCACCCAGTAGCGGATGTGCGCGATGGGGAAGGCGCTGTCGTAACACACGTTCTCGCAGCCGGGCTGCTGGGTGTCGCACATGAAGTCCTCCTGCTCGTCCAGCCAGCTGGACTCGGCCGCCGTGCCCAGCACAAGGATGCGGAAGATGAAGAGCACGGTCAGCCACACCTTGCCCACCGACGTGGAGTGTTCGTGCACCTCCTCCAGGAAGTTACCCAGAAGGCTCCAGTCTGCCATGATCTAGAGGATGACCACTAGAGGGAGCCCTGCAGGGCAAAAAAAGGTAAATTGACCATCACAGATATGAAGATAAAGGTTCGTTTTTTTTTTCATATTTATCGGTGGATGTTTTCAGAACAATTTAGAAAAGAAGAGACACTTATCAATATGTATGCGCCCAATTAAGCAAACCTGACACTAACGAGTTCCCCAGCAGGTCCTTTTCCTATGTAATGAGATGAATTAATATTCATCATAATGACAAACTGCGAAACTGCCAAATGCCATCATAGTTTGAGTCATTTCCTTAAACCAACTACATAAAATCAGAGATGGAGAAACTATTTCCAAAAAGTTAAAATCCTGCCATATGCTCTATCAATTCATTCAACGGTCTGATTCTAATTAGCGTCAGTTTTCAGCCAGGTGGATGAGTTAAACATGAAGAAAAAAACCTTGCAAACACCTACAATAGCATAGCCGGCAGAAAGAAAAGCTACAATGGTGGATGGTGGATAATGAAGTTGGCGATGTGATGCTGAGAGAACATTTTCATTTTTCATCTTCATCTTTCAAGTATATTCATTAGTCCATCCTGTGAATATTCTATAAAAAAACTTCAGGGTAGATAACTACAGTAGGGGTTGATAAAAAAATACAGGCCCTCTTTAACATTCAGCAAATATTAAGAAGCAAGTATTCAATTAAAAATAGATTTGAAAGCCTAGGTGGTTTACTTTATGACCTCTGCGAATGGTAATGTTGTTTATATTCATGAACTAGGCAAGAAAGTAAACACAGTTTTTAATTAAAGCTCAGTATTGACAGAAACTTTAACTTTGATGCATTAGCAGCATTTATTTAGAAAACAACAACAAAAGTTAACAAAAGTTTGTTACAGTTAAAGTTTGTATTTTCCATTTATTTATAGGTAAAAATAAAATGCGGTTTGTAACTTGGTTTTGAAAATTGCTATGTAAATAAAGATTGTTATAACTATTATTATAACATGTTAAACTTAAATGGTAAATGTTAAACTTATTTTTCAGGCTCAAGAGGTTTTTTCCTTCTATTATAGTAAAAAAAACAGTAGTTCACAGGAACTGAAGTTCCTTTCCCTATCTGTTAGATGACAATATAATTGACTGCTGAAGTTCAGGGGGAAACCCCACCCTCTGACTCAGGGGCCAGTTGGAGTAAACTGGCATGCATGGGAATGGATGGCTGGCATGTAAGACGCACATATTAATAACTCTCAAGTATTGACATTGACCCCTGTGTGTGTGTGTGTGTGTGTGTGTGTGTGTGTGTGTGTGTGTGGTTGTGTGTGCATGTGTGTATGTGTGTGTGTTTATATCTTAGTGCATGTATGTGTGTCTGCGTGTCTGTGTGTGTGTGTGTGTGTGTGTGGTTGTGTGTGCATGTGTGTCTGTCTGTCTCTGTGTCTCGGTTCCTGTCTATGTGAGAGAAAGTAAAAAATGTGTTTATGTACTGTATCTGTGTGAGTTTGTGTCTCAATGTTGTGGAACTATATATCTGTGTGCCTCAGCCTTAGCCTAAAGTTAAAATGGTTTACCCAGGGGCATCAACCTTTCCCACAGCGCTGACGGCGATGGCGCTGGGAAATGGGCAGCAGTCTCAAGGAAGTCTTGTCTAAATTTACACACAGACAAGAAAAAAGAAGAAAACAAACATTCCTGCTTGTATCTCTCGGACTTCTGGGTCTGAGTCAGGGCCAGGGAACAGAGTCACCTCATCAAGAGTTCTCCACTCCAGAACACTAGGAATAATTGAAATGCATATGTTGTTTTATGACTATCCTATTTTATTTGTACTAAAAGGGTGCTTTAAATAAAATGTATTCTTCTTCTTCTTCTTCTTCTTCTTCTTCTTATTATTATTATTATTATTATTAATATAGTACAGTATTATAATATAGTAATAATATAGTATAGTATAGGAGTTATATTATTGTTGTTGTTGTTATTATTAATTTTATTATTATTATTATTATTATTATTATTATTATTATTATTATCATCATCATTCATTATTCCTCCCTCACTGCATTATTGAGTGCGCTTGTTGACTCTATTTTGTATTTTCATGTTGCATGTAACACAATGTTGACAGAAAAATTCAATTTTGTTCTGCTGTTTGAAACATGCATATGTGACAATCATTATAAAGTTGAAACAAAAGAAACGACCATGTAGGTGACTTAATGTGACCTCTTGGTTCTTGCAACCAAATGGTTCACCAGGAACTTGGTTTAACAGAGAGAGAGAGCGAGCTTGTACCCCACCCATCAACATGTTTTTGGTGCCATAAGAAGTGTCCCTTTCCTGTGTGTGTTTGTCATATAATGGGGATTTCAAGTCTTTGTATGAGTGATGCAGTAAAACAAAGAAGCATTTAAAGTAAAAATAGCTCACCAACATTCACATTATATCACATCACTTTCACACACAAATACAGACACACACATTGACTTTCTCTCTCTCTCTCTCTCTCTCTCTCTCTCTTTCTCTATTTCTCTCTCTCTCTCTCTCTCTCTCTCTCTCTGTTTCTCTCTATCTTATGGAAAAAAGAGGGGCATGAGGTCAAGTGTCTCCCATCTTTATCGCTTGGAGTTTGTGTACAAATAATGGGGTCTTCCCCTATTAGATAGGGAAAGTAGTGTGTGAATTGTGTGCATTATGTGTAGGAAAGACAAAGCTAAGTGTGTGTGTATGTGTGTGTGTGTGTGTATAATGTGTGTGTGTGGGTGTAAGATGGAGTGAGTAAATAAGTGATAAGTCTGTATGTAGGATAACTAGACAGGAATTTGAGACAATGAAAAATGTCAGACACAGGAAACTTTTGTTGACAACAAACGACAACATGATAACTCAAAATGCCCTAACCACAGTATGACGCCTTCTTTTAGTCCTGGAGTTTTTGGCACATCCAATCTCAGGTCTATTTCATTGGCCATACCTCACCCAGCAGCTACACCAAAGCCCATTCCCTCAGGCCTTGTTGTGAGATGATTAGGTTTCTCTTAAAGGAAATAGACTAATTTCCCCAAATAAACTAATTTCCCTTAGAGTTAAACAGTGAAGATTTGCCGTTTTTGAATTCATTCAGCCGATTTGGTCTAATCTGATTAAATGATTTATGTGCTACCGCCAGATTCAGACATCCTACTGCCAGATCAGGAAATTGTCTGAATGGATTCAAAAACAGTAAAATTCGACTGGTGAACTCTAAGGGAGTTGGAAAAGAGTTGATTTCCCCCAAAAAGTGGTGTGTTCCTTTGACACCATGCTGCTTTGGAATATGAAGGGACAAAGGAAAAAGATTATTTTTATTGAACAACTAAGACTCTACTACTACTACTACTACTACAGTAGCCTACTCATTTGAGGGTTAGGTCCAGTTCCATGTACCACTAAAGAGAAACTGTGCTCTCTGTGTAATACTGAAGTGTGTGTGTGTGTGTGTGTGTGTGTGTGTGTGTGTGTGTGTGTGTGTGTGCATTCGCCCATGTGTGCCAGTATGTATATGTGTGTGTGTTATTAGTCTAAAAGTAGGTAGGGTAACTGGGCATAATTATAAAGGCATCTGTGTAAGGCAACCTAGTAATGCCGATACAGTACATTCCCTGTAGAATAACATCTCCCATGAGGCCGTGTTTCTGTAAGTATATATATGAGAGAGGTAGAGCGAAAGAAAGACAAACGGGGAGAGAGGTAGAGACAGCCAGGTGCACTTAGACGGCTGAAGAATAATGGGGAGGGAGAGGGGCTCCCGGCGGGCTCTGTGCCCAGGGCGGAGACCTCCTGTGGGGCCAGAGCACCGCGGCGCTGACCCATGCTCCTGGAGGAAACAATCCCAAACAATATCACTTCCTCATGACAAACCACTTAAGAGCTTACAGGCCAAGACGGACAAGCAGGGAGCAGAGAGGTGAGCTGTCAATGCTTAACAATAGAATGTGGAGGACTGGAGAGAGAACAAGAGAGAGAGAGAGAAATTGATAGAAAGAGAGAGAGAGAGAGAGAGGGAAAGAGAGAGAGTGATGAAGTAATAACAAGTGATTCCCTCCTTCTTACAAAATTAGATTTAACATATGCTCAAAAAGCCTTACGGACAAAGATCTGACTTTTCATTCCTCTCTGTAACCCTGACTCAATGTTAAATAAATACTCAGTGTGTTGAAAATGCCATCCCTGTAACTCTGTCTACCACCTTCTCATCTCCTCTCCTCTCATGTCCAGTCTGTTTAGTTTCCAAAGCGTTGTGTGCACATACGTTATCTTAACGTCCCCTTCGGTTTACTCTCACACCGTGACGTAGTCAACAGTGTCACGACCACTGAAGAAACAACGAACCGATCAGCTCTGCCCTGTCTTAAACATTTGTCCTGCGCTCATATGACAACAGTACAAGGAATGCCACTGAGTGTATATGTACATTGAGCGCAACTATTTATGGTAGTCCTTCTGAAATAGTGTCGTTATTATGGATGTGTATCCCAGTAGTCCTATTAAAACAGCGTCTTTACTGTCGATCTATATCCCAGTAATACTTCTAAAACAGCATCTTTATTGGGGATCTATTCTAGTAGTCCTTCTAAAACAGTGTCTTTCCTGTGGATGTGTATTTCAGTAGTCCTTCTAAAACAGCACCTTTATTGTGGATTTGTATCCTACTAGTCCTTCTAAAACAGTTCCTTTACTGTGGATGTGTAACCCAGTAGTCCTTCTAAAACAATGTCTTACTATGGATGCGTATCCCAATAGACCTCCAATAGCAATATCTTCTTCAGATTCTATCTGAATGTACATATGTCCTATTGTCTCCCCTAACAATGGGATTCTCTTTTCTGATTGACTGATGAGGTGGGCCATTAACTTTCTATAACTGTCCACCTTTGAAATAGATCTTAAAATTTTTAATAACTATCCCATATCAATGAATGGTAACCATAACAACTGTAGTGGCCAAATTAATTGTTAAATTA
>CM059275.1:24910323-24912823 GCA_030347295.1 Setipinna tenuifilis | reverse complement strand
AGCTCGCGCAGGTAAGTTACTGCAAGTTCACTCAGTTTACTTAAAGATACGAGTCCTGGATCATCTACATGCTGTTAATTAATTTCACTAGCTTTTTCTTTTTGTGCGCTCACTTTTGGGCCTTTGATGTGAGGCGTGGGGGTGGGGGCAAATGTACCACAGGCTGAAACACGAGCCTAATTTGTTAGATGTTTATTAATCATTACACTAATTCAATCATACATGTATTTCTCGACTGAAGACGGTGTATAGTTTTATAAAATAATGAGAAAATAAACAAATACTGATAAACCCGAGCCGCCAAAAGCTGCATCAAACCTAATTATTCAGTACAAATTGTGACAGACATGATCACCTGCATAATGCAGTTTTTTTTTTTTTGCTTAATCCATCAGGTATTTTCAAGAAGGACGAATCCCTGTCACTTAGCGTGTGTCCCAGACATAGGGATGTGAATGGGATTTACTTTCGTTTGGGTTCAAAAAAGTCGTGTGCAGTCCCACAAGAATTCTCCCAACACAAGACAACAACCCCTGTCGGAGATAGAGGGCTAACTGTAGCTCAGTCTGAAATGCTTTTCCTCCAAGGCACATGATTCCATCATTCAGTTGTAATTCAAATCATCACGCAGGAGATCAGCACAATAATACTCACGAATGGGCCTACAATACAGCTAGATTTCCCATTGATAGTCCTCTTTAAGGTATAGACATTGTTTGGCATTGATTTCTACCTCTATCTAGTTTCAAATGTAGCTGTTTTCCATCGTGTTTCAATGTTTATGTGTCGAAGGTATAAGCATGTACACTTTGTTATTGTTTGTAGAGTTCCCAGGGAATGCTAAGCTCAAAATTGAACTCTGTACCATACAATGAGGCTTGTAAGTGAAACAGTAGCTTATTAAAAGTGTTTTTAAGTATTTGAACTGGTTTGTAAGTCTTTGGGAAGTTAGTATTTGAGATCCATGTACGATCGGGTCGTGACCCCACAAAGCTTTTTGAGTGCCGAAATCGTCCAAAACGCAACTTTAATTGGGTCTTCCCAGAGATTTGTTTTTGCAGTGCCCAAAAATTTTATTTCACGAATACCAAGTAAAAGTATTACTCTTCGACTGCGAAGTTTAAAATTTGACAATTTCCGGGTACTTTTGGATTTATAAGCCTTCGAATTTGACCGCTGAAAACTCTAAGCGTAAAATGACAATAAAGTAAAAATCCCTAAAATATTCAGATTTTGTCATACGAACTAATAAAACACCTCAAATTACTCACAAATATCTCTAGTTTTGTTGTGGAACTCTTTGGTTTTAAGATTCTTGCTCTATTTTAATATTTTTGTCAAAATGTCAAGCATGGTGAAATTAGCGTAAAATACAGTCCGATTCTGCCCAAAACTTCTGGGCCCTCGTTCTCCCAAAATATTTATCTGATCAGACTCAAACTTTCACAGGTGATATAAGTCATCAAATGCTATTGTTTGGGTACAAAAAAAAAAATTCGATTTTTTGCGAACGGCGCGACATCCTTGATAGTTACAGACAACCGCTCTTAATGCTGAATGGAAACCCTGGCCAGAGGACAGCTTTGGACGGGCAGCGGGGGCCAAGTGTGACCGTCACTGATTAAAGTCACCCCCCACCCTTCAATGCTAACCGGACTGTGACCCATGTGAACTCCGTCTCTAAATGATTTGTCCACCCCAGGTTCTATTTCCACCAAGATTCTATCACCTCAGTGGCAAATCGTCATTTTTAGCGGCGTATCAAGTACACAAGTGTGGCTTGTGATATCGTGAACTGTATGCTAGTTTAAAGCACTGTGTGCTCTCTGTACAGGAAAGAAACCAACAGTATTTCTCAGCTTTTTCCTGAAGAAAACCTTTTGTTGAAAGTTTAAGACATTAGCTGTAAGGGCGACAATCAAAACTGTCTCACAGAATTCTTATTAAAAAAGATCAATATCATGAAAGCCGTGCTGCAATTATTTAATAAGTTTTATCACAAAACCACAGCTATATAAAAATGCAATGAAAAGCAGGAAAAGAAACAAAAAGAAACGCATCAGGTGGATGTGCCATCATACCTGTGTTTAGTGTCTCTGAGGATATTGAAGGCTTCTGTCACTTCTTAGGGGTTAGGATTCGCTGTGTTGGTGTCCACCAAGCAGGACAGAAGAATGATTTGTCTCTGTGTGATGCAAAGATGCGTCACCTTGTGAGTATGATGATCGAGGCTTTTTGTCAGCAACAGAAGATGACTTGGAGGGGGATGGAGGGTGAAGGTCCTTGGTCAAAAGAGCCAAAAAATCGCTGGCTTAAGACCAATGAGGGAAACCACAGACCCTTCGGTTGACACCTTCTGAGGTCCCTTCAGAGGATGTACAGGACACTTGATGACAAATGGCTGATTAAAAGTCTACACGTTGACCAAATAATGAAAAAAAAAAATCTGCTTCTGGATGCTTCTGGACAAGAAGCTTCTGAACGAAGGTACCTGAAGATC
>CM059275.1:24900323-24907823 GCA_030347295.1 Setipinna tenuifilis | reverse complement strand
TGTATGGTAGTCAAAGTTTTCCCACAGATTTTTCATATCTTTGACGTTAGTACTTTGAATTAGTTCTGACGTCAGAACACCGAGCAGATGGAATGAAGGAATGAGAAAAATAAGGGAAGGGAGAGGGAGAAAGAAAGATAGAGAGATAAATAGAGAGAGAGAGAGAGAGAGAGAGAGAGAGAGAGAGAGAGAGAGAGAGAGAGAGAGAGAAAGAGAGAGTATGAATATGAAAGGAAAAGCAAACACTCATTAATATGGCACTTCCACAATCATTAAACTGCCACAGACATCACCTCAGCTCTTACTGGAAACCAATGCTTCGTCTCTTACGCACACATTCTTACTCTGATCTTTTTGTATAGCTTTTAGTTCAACACAATGGAATTGTATTTTCATTTACGGTAAAGTGTTTTACTGGCATCATAAATAAGGTCACTTGTGTCACTGACTGACTGCAGTTATACAGGGATGCTAGTGAGATGCTATGTGAGTGTAAATGTAAGAAGTGTAAAAATGTTAAAAACATACATACTGTGTAAAAATGCCAATAACACAATTTACTTAACAAAATAACAGTATACATGCTTTTATACAATGTAAATAATTGTTGTAATCTGGTGCCCTCAAGTATCCCTCTGGTAATGACATTATGGAATATATTTTTGACAAACAGACATTTTTCCATTTTTGTCAACGTCTTCAAAGTTTAGGTAGTTGGTTTAGGGCTTTTTGTAACATAATATTTTGTTTCTCATCGAGATATTTCTCTCATTTTCTGTTCTCATTTGGCAGTGAGGTTTTTCAATGTCCATCTCTCCGTCACCAAAAGGCTTTATATCAGTAATAAAGAGAAAATATTCTATGTTATCAATAACTAAATGTGTTCAAATCCTTTTAAATTACTGTATTTCATTATGACAAATATGCACATTCTTTTTCTTACTTTTTAAAAAGTGATCTCCTACTCTCTAGCTCCCCCTTCCTGTGATAAACATAGCTCATCATGCCACAATAACCTCATGATACTCACATGCCTGACACACCACATCCAGAAATGACATGACACCTTAGAAAAGGTGTATTTAAAAAGTATACATGTTTTTAGAAGAGGGCTAGCATTGGCCATTTGAAATAATAAAACACTAAATAACAAAAACATTAAATGATGGTTATTTGAAGCTCCTGTGAATCTTATCTTATATGAAACTTTTTTCATACAGTAACAGAGGACAAAAAAAAAAAGTTTAATGAATCAGACTCTTCTAATTAGCATCCATTCACCTTCTTGGCTGCTTTGTGCAGCATTGTAGCCAGCTTCATGAATTAATCAACTAATGCCAAAACCCCCAAAAACATGACAGCATAAAAAAACAGCCAATTGTGCTCAACATGTATTGGAATTGCTTCAAGACTCTTGGAAAAGCATTCTCAGGGTCTAATTAAACTGGCTGAGAAAAATGCCTACAGTGCAAAAAATCACAGCAAAAGTCAGCTTGTAAGACTTTGAAAACATAAAGCATTTTGCTTTGTGTACACTTTTTTTAACAACATAACCCGACAAGGGTTGTTTATAAGTTTTGAGTATGAGTGAAATATGAATAAATGAGTGAGTCAACAGACACTTAGAAACGTAGAATGAGTAAAAATCTTTGTTTGTTAGTGTACAGGCACTGTCATCTGTCCAAGGCTGCATGTTTATCACAAAGCAATTCATTTACAGTGACAGTATCCTAACTCAAAAACCTTAGGCAATAGGCAATACATTCAGACATTGCCCAAGGGAATACTTCTATTTACATCTATTAGGGACTCTTCAAAATGGTAGGAAATATGACTGATTTTTCCTCACATACATACTACATCTTTGAACTAAATTTTTGTGCATGGATGTGTTAGTGTGTGTGTGTGTGTGTGTGTGTGTGTGTGTGTGTGTGTGTGTGTGTGTGTGTGTGTGTGTTTGTGTGTATGTGTGTGTGTGTGTCTAATGTTTGTGTGTGTGTGTGTGTGTGTGTGTGTGTGTGTGTGTGTGTGTGTATGTCTGTGTGTTTGTGTGTGTTTCTGAGTGTGTGCCTAATGTCTGTGCGTGTGTGTGTGTGTGTGTGTGCCCTGAGTGCATGTGAGTGTTTGCATAATTGTGTAGCTGCTTTTTAAGGTGCTGGGGTCTGCCATGTCACACCTCCTCAGAGCTGCTCACGGCACTGCTGATTAAATGCCTACACCTTTTTTGGTTTGTTACACAGTGCACAGCGTGTGTGTGTGTGTGTGTGTGTGTGTGTGTGTGTGTGTGTGTGTGTGTGTGTGTGAGAGAGAGAGAGAGAGAGAGAGTGTGTGTGTGTGTGTGTGTGTGTGTGCGCGTGTGTGTGTGTGTCTGTGTGTGTGTAAGTGCGCGTGTGTGTGTAGGTGCACCGTGTATACGTGTGTGTGTGTGTGTGCGTGTGTGTGTGCGTGTGTGTGTGTGTACCTGATAGGAAAATACTGTGTATCTAATTTCAGTCTGTCAGAAGGTAGGTACAAGCTATACACTAACCATATATTCTTCCCTCTGAACACTTCTGTGTATGTATGTAATGTGTGCGTGTGTGTATATGTGTGCGTGAGTGAGAGTGTATGTGTGTATGTGTGTGTGTGTGTGTGTGTGTCAAGCAGCACATCAGGACACCTAAAATGGTTGTGGAGGAGCGGGCAGCGACAGTGCCAAGGCCAGCTGGTGATGATCTGTCTTGCCACCCAGCCTCCGCTGGCATGCGTGCCCTCTTAGAGGGTCGAGGAGGCACACCCCATCACATACACACACACACACTCTAGGTGTCGGAGTGGACTGTCATGGACACAGATAGATCAGTGTGTGTGTGTGTGTGTGTGTGTGTGTGTGTGTGTGTGTGTGTGTGTGTCTCTCTGTGTGTGTCTGCATGCGTGGGTGTGTAAGTCTGTGTGCATGTGTGTCTGTGTGTGTGTCTGTGTGTGTGTGTGCTTGCGTGTGCATGCATGTGTGTGTATGTGTGTGTGTGTGTGTGTTTGTGTGTGTGCATGTGCGTATGTATGCATGTGTGTGTATGTGTGTGTGTGTGTCATATGTGAGTGTACGAGGATTTGAATGCCTGTATTTGACATATGTCTTTAGCTGTGTGTGTGTGTGTGTGTGTGTGTGTCTGGGTGGAGGGAAACAAATTGCTGTCTAATGTTGTTCTTTTATTCCCCATATTGAATGTTGGATAACTGTGCTGAAAAGGCCTAAGCAAACACGGGGTCTCCCTCTTCATGACCCTGGGCTTGACCCTGGACACAGGTGAACCCCCCCACCCCGACGCCACCCCCCCACCGCCCCCGTCTGGCCGTCTGCTTCTCGCCCTCGACGCTCCAGGTCACCGCACTCTTTCTTTTCCGTCTCACCCTTTCTTTTCTCTCCCTCCGTGGGAACAATGCGTACAAGGACAGCGTGCCTGCCCTACTCAGCGAAAGTCTTTATTCTTCCTAGTCTGCTCACTTACACAAAGGATGTGCTGATTTCTCTGAGAGCAGCTTTTTTTTTTTTCTCGGAACTGACATCTGCACTTATGGCTGCTAAGATCCGTTAGAGGTTTTAATTTTTTTTTTTAAATATGGGAAATATCAGAGAAGTTGACCGACCAGTGCCAAAACTTCACATGTATCTGAATGAGATGAAACGAAAGGAAACTTAAGTGTCAATTCAGACTATGAAGGTTTATCTGTGAGTTACTGGATTATGTTATAGTCAAAAGCACCTCAGACTGTGGAGCATGGGAGGACAGAACAGTTGATTTAAATTTCATGATGAAGTTGTGAGATTGTTTAATTTTTTTTTTGCATTTTGTATGATAGTCCTGCATGACCTCTTAGTTCGGTTATTTTTCATTGGTATGAAAAATAACCATTAAACTCGGTTGTGTACTAAATTAAGCGGGACCGACCCCTCAAAGAAGAGGGTGGTCTCGGTCCGCTTGATTCGGGACCAATGAACTATTCAAAATGCCTTATGAGTAGCTAAGATTAATGTTTATTAGGAAATGTCAATCGAACCAATTTTGGTTTGTTTGTGGATGTGAAAGTGGACCACACCTCGCTGCATAGTAGCAATTTTACTGCATGGTGCGGACCAAATAATCAAACTAGTGGTGGGTTTTTGTCAACGTTATTGTTATAGCTTGCGGTGTCCTGCATTACTCATTTCCGTCGTATTGAAACGTTCTCAGCACAGACATGAGACAGGCCATGCTTGCGCATTAACCCACTGGTGACTCAACATGCCAACATGCGTTTGTAAGCGCACAGAACAAACTCAGGCCCCCTTGGTGGACAATATAATGTGAATAATGTAGACTGGAAAGCGGTCAGGAGTGGCATTCCTCATTGTTCATTAAGCTGTTTGATCGTCGTGGTCAGTTGCCTTAAAGGTCATTCAAAAGTAGTTCATGAGTCACTGCCATGGACTGCTGTAAGAAACAGTGAGGCTGCATTTGACCCACCACAGCAGAGAAACACAGACAGACAGACAGACAGATGCCTGCGATTCTTCAGGGAAAACAAGGCAAAGGGCTAATGAGCTAAAGTTATTCTTGGAAGGACCGTGGTGACCTATATCAGTGCAAACAACATTTCAAGGTCATGTTGCGGTCCTTAAGTCCATGTATGTGGAAGTACTGCACTGTAAGTTATGTTCTATTAAAGCCAAAACATTTACTTGAGTATATAAACTGCATAGCATAGTATGGTTGTTTTTCATTCCTGTCCCCAAATGATAAAAATGTAAGCAACTATCTTTTTACTAATATTTGTATAAAAGACTTCCTGTTTTGTTTGAGAGCTCCTCGTGGGTGAGCCGGCCACCAGGCTCTGAAAGCCAGGCTCTGGGCAGATATCCCCCCCTCCTCAGGACAGCCAGCGAGCCACTGCAATATTTTGGTAATCGCCCCCTGCTACGATATGGCCCATAAGATAAGACAGGCAGGGGTGTGAAAAGAAGCACAGCGCTTCGATCATCATGCCCTATTTTTAAAAAGAGGGGGGTCTGGCAGTATGAACGAAACAACGCCAGCACGCAACAGCAACACCTTACAGAGATGCGGGGTGTCATGGCCAACGTGTGGCTGCATCACACACAGCACAGAGGGTTATCGGCCGGACAAAGTGTCCCCTCCCATCCCCACACCCGGACATCTGTGCCCTCGCAGGAGCAAAGGGTCTGAGTTCTGGTGTTATGGTGTTATTACATTATTAGAATTAGAGAGAGAGAGAGAGAGACACACAGAGAGCGAGAGAGAGAGAGAGAGAGAAAGAGAGAGAGAGAGAGAGAGTGTGTGTGTGTGTGTGTGTGTGTGCATGCCCGTCTGTGTGTGTGTCTGTGTGTGTGCGTGTGTGTGTGTGAGTGTGAGTGTGTTTGTTTCAGTGTCTGTGTGTGTGTGTGTGTGTGTGTGTGTATTAGCAGAGATATGAAACTTCTAATATGAATATTAGTGCTTGTGTTTGTGTGCATGTGTGTGTCAAGGGTGGAAATTAATGTTGCAAAATGTAAACCTTTACCAGCCACTGACAAATAAATGGTAAAATGTGTCTGAAATCTACCAGCCACTTTCAGATTTTACCAGAACTTGGATGTTGGCCTGTGTGAATTTCTGTCCCTGGTGTGTGTGTGTGTGTGTGTGTGTATGAGAGTATGCATGCATCTGATGTGTGTGTGTGTAAGTGTGAGGTGATGTGTTTTAACACTTGGTCTGGGTATGTGTAAGAGACACTGGACTTCCTCTAACAGAGGGGAGGACTGAACAGGATCAGTGACACTTGTGTCATAGTATATGTGATGTTAACTTAGTTATTTTAAAGTCCCTCCATCCTGTGAGTCCCAGATCATTGACCTGAGACTACATAGCTGTCTTCTTTTGTGTAGGGTAGCTTGTGTATTTAGTATATGAAACATTTGTATTTTATTTGTTATGGAATATGGACTGTGAGATACTAAAACAGGAACTGTACTCCGTCTGTGTTTTATACTAATAAAAAACTACTACAAAAAGACTGTACACACGTAATGGTTTAGGAATACAAATTAAACACTTTGATTTATATCCGATTGTCTATGGCAGTGAAAGTAAATGCATCCACCACTCCCATCTTCCCATGCCAAAGAGTGGCCTTAACCAGAGTGGGTCCTCTTTGTTGGAATGAGGCTAAATGTCACCGCTGGTCATTTGCCTTGACTTGTCCCTCTTATCCTATTGTGTGGGTTGTGCGGTTGAGCCCCACCGTTGTTTTGATAGCGTCTAAATTACCAAAACAGCCACACCAGTAAAACAGACACCCGTGTAATGTTCCTGGGAAATGTTCTACATTATCATAATTTATTTATGAAGTGAACGTAAATACAGACAGTGGAGGAAGGAGTGGGAGCAGGAAATTTATATTGTGGTGAAAGAGAGGTAGCAGGTCTCTCACACACACTTTGCGTCGAGGCCCGTGGGGAAAAGGAAATCCTGTGCAGAAAACCTGGAGCCAAAAATGTGCCCTACAAGAACAGGCCAAACATTGTCCCGCATGGATGAGGCATGAGAATGAGCGGCATTGGCCAGGCGTGCCAGCCTGTTTGTCCTGGCGCCAGGTGACTGGTATTTCTCATCCGGGTGCGACTGCTTTCCCACACAACGTGAAGTGCATTTACGATCTTCATTGACACTTCTAACTTTGATGGGAATGAGAGGAGTCAGTGCCAGCCTTCAACAAGTAGCAGAAACAACATGCAGAGGTTCTTCACCCCAGTTGAGAAGCATAAACATGTAGTCAAAAAGGTGCTACTACAAAGGTGCATTATTTATGTATATGTTCAGGAAATATTGTACAGGGAAAGAAAGGTATTATTGTATATATTTCAAAACAGAACAGAAGTTCAAAAGTACAAAACTGAAATATTTCACTCATCTGGGCCTCATTTACACATGGCATCATATTATAATCAATACACAGCAGCAATACAGCTCTCCAATTCTGTAAAGTTCGATCACACTTCTCCTAATGTCGTATCCCTCTCTGTACATTTTTTATTCCTCCAAACTGTGAGCGGTATGTAGATGAGGTTGTAATCTGAGGGTGGGAACAGCGTGTGCTATGGCTACAGTGGCCCTGTCCAGCCCTGTCCAGCGTTCCCGCTCTTCCATGGGCATGGAAGTGGAGTGAATCGGCTAAATCCTCCTTATTGTGGCAGGCATCCCTGGCATGCGGAGAGCACAGAGAGGAGAGGGAGCCAAGCCTGCGAGCATCAAAAGGGTACGGCTAGAATTGAGATTAATGGGATTAGGGCAGGAGAAGCCCAGAGGGACACCGCTGTCATCAGTATATCATTCAGGACATTCTGCTAGTGTTTGGCTTCGTTAGCCTTGGAGATATACGTATGTGAGGACACATCTTTTTTAAAGTTTAAACTTTAGTTTTATGTGATTTTCTTATTTATCAATAAACGAATGTAGTACCTACTGTCTTTTAATAAAATTTGGA
>CM059275.1:24882823-24897823 GCA_030347295.1 Setipinna tenuifilis | reverse complement strand
TGCACAGAAAATACTTACAGATCCTATTATTTCTGACTGTCCTCTCACTTTCTCTCTCTCTCTCTCTCTCAGATGTGTGTGTGTGCTGGGATCTTTAACCTAGTTTAACCTAGATTAACCTAATCTTTGTGCTATTTGACCATTTTCTTTAAACTAGACATTGAGGATACATACACACATATATGTCTCTCCCTCTCTTTCTATAAATTAAGGCACACATACAGTGCGCGCACACACACACACACACACACGCACACACACACACACACACACACACACACACACACACACACACACACACACACACACACACACACACACACACCCATCACAACATATATATGACCATATGTTCCACCCAGGAATTCCACACATCTTTGTCTGTGATTGGACGTGAGTTTGCATGAGTGAGTGATGTATGAGGCAGACGATGGTCTCTGTCTTCCCTCATTTGTGGAATTCCTTTTAAGCCCCACCCACCTCTTCACGTTAGCCTCTCAACCTCCAATTACGCGGCAAAACTTAATGATATCATCTCAGTGTGCGTCCCTCTGATTGGACCAGGCAGTGTTCCGGGCATGGCTGAGCTTTTTGCAATCAGCTAAAGGTGAAAGTGGGTGGGACGCATCCAATCCCTGTTTGCTGATAATGACTGAAGTCTATTGGCTGTCATCAAACAGAAGCCTTATCTTGTGACCAGCCATGGTCAACTTCCCCATAAGTGTTACATAGACATGTGCTACCATTTGCCCTGTGGTGGCTTAGATTGCTATTTATATGCGTGTGAGTCTGTTAGTGTGTGTGTGTGTGTGTATGTATGTATGTAGGCATATATTTATCTGATGGAAAAAATGTGACCCTGGGTTCATGGGATCTTGATAAGTTCATCTGTTTGAATAACACTCAAGGGACCACATAGAGATGTGGACTGGGAACGTAAACATCACCCTCACTGAATGGCACAACAGTTTAGTCTCAAGGGAAACAGACAAAACATAACAAAAAAAAATACAAAAAAATCCTCACCATGGGCTTCGGCGGAAATAGTGGTGGTGTTTAGCAGCCATTAAACAAAATAATATTTTATAGAAGTTTGCCTTTCTCATAATAGTTTATTCCGTTGCTAATGTGTATCTTTGCTGTCCATTTTTAATATGCTGCAGGATGTCCTGTTTTCTAAAAAAAAACAACGACTTTTTTCTCTGTCCTTAGATACTATCATTTACACTACTCATTACACTACTTAGCCAACTAAAAGACTTTTATCAAGGGCAGCACCCGTTTTTGACCAGATAGATACACAACTCATCTACATATAGCATATCTTGCATGTATACACTCTTGCATAGGGAAAACCGTGGCTAGGGTGTTGTTAGCCCCTTGTTAGCTCTTATTCCATCTCATCCTTATCCACCACACCCTAAAGATGGCAATACACTGAGTAACTGCAGGCAACAGGTGTCACTTGGCCACTTTACCACTGAAGATTTTTTATTGGGAGAACTTAGATAAGCAGCAATCGTTTCTTGGTAACCACTTCATCTAGATGTCAGGAGCCAATTGTCATCTTCAGGCATGTTACAGTGTGGACTGGACTGGACAGAGACATGGTGCTCAAATTAGCAGTGGGACTCGTGGGTGTTGTTGTTCTGGTGCTCTGAGCCATTCATGGGCCTTTGGCCTGTGTTGTGATGCTACAGGCCCCCACCCCCAACATCCAAACCCCCAACCCCCACTCCCCAACACCCACTCCCCCTAGACCCACCAACACCACCAGGAAAACTTCCCTGTGCTACAACAGACAGCTTGTATTTAATTTCCTCTTGATAAATGATCTGAAAAAAGGTCTGATGGCAGGTTTTTGCATAGGCCTTTATGACCGTTAACGGCTTTACTGGAAAAACATTTAGCATCACACACTCTCACTGCTGCTGTATGTGTGTACGGCTATGTATGTAGGCCAGATTGTGTTGATGTGTAAGAAGAACATTTGGTGTCAGACTTTGGTGGCATGTGATGGCCAGTGGTAGCATTATCTTGTATGACCTGACAGTCAAAGGGACAGCTTCCCATGTGTGGACTAAGCCTAGTCATGTTCTAAAATCTGTAAAAACTGTATTGAGAAAATCATTTGGTATAGAAATCAGACTTTAATTTATAGATGGGAAAACTGGCAATACATTTCTCAGCGTGTTCATCCCTAATATCAGGCCTTGCCGTTTAACTTAAGCATCGGTAGCATAGCTGCAGCACCAAAGTCAGTTCTGCGTTATACCGCTGTTGCCACTGCCATTCGTGTGTATGTGCATGTGTGCGTGTGTATGTGTGTGTGTGTGTGTGCATGTGTGTGTGTGTGTGTGTGTATGTGTGCACGGACATGGACACGGCTATTGTCCTCTGCGTCACTGCTCACCGCTGGCCGAATAAAGGCTGTCTGGCTCCCAGCTTAAATATTGCAGCAAACTAAAAACCAACCATCAGAGCCGATCCACTCACCCCTGCTCACTGGGGCGACAAGTTGGGCTGGGCCTTAGGTTAGGAGTCCGCAGGGAAAAAGTTCATCTCACACCGCTGGTGCCAGGAGGCGAGGACACACACGCAAATTACTGCGCTGGATCTTTCTGCTGTGGCAAGTTGCCCATTTTCATTTGACTCTTTTTATATTAAGAAAGAGAGAGAAAAAAACTTTTTGACTTTTTTTCTGGTTGAGTTTTTTAACCGAAGCGAAAGACTTTGTGGCCAAGGGGACTTTTTGGTGCTTTTTGCAGGTTGTAGCTTTTTTTTGTCTTTTTCTTTTTATTTCGGTTTTGTTTTCGAGTTTTTCCTGATGGGTGCTTTTCCATTGTCTCCTGGGTATACGGAGAGGCATACAGCTATGCTTTCTCTCTAATGTTATCGAGTAGTTCAAACCATCCAACAATTCTTGCAAAAAAACTTGAAAACAATTTAATGTAGAATTTGAATTGATCTTCTTTAGATTAACGTTAAACATTTAATGCACTTTTTAAAATTTGAGAGTTGCATTGTCTCCTGGGTAAAGCAGGAGCTGTTGATAATCTGTACTTATTCTGTAATTTGATGATCTTTAGTGGAATCGAAGGTTTTATACCAGTTTGTGTTTCTGTAACACATTAATGATTATCGCGATGTTTCGGAGTTTAGCTCTCGTAGTGTGCTGCTGGTGTTTGCTAACAGTTCCTATTGTACCACTGCTCTAAAGGGCCGTTCTCCTCTCCTCTGTCACAGCCACTGAGCCACTATGGGGGACTGGAGCTTCTTGGGCAACATTTTAGAGGAAGTAAATGAGCACTCGACAGTGATCGGCCGCGTGTGGCTGACCGTGCTCTTCATCTTCCGCATCCTCATCCTGGGCACGGCGGCGGAGTTCGTGTGGGGCGACGAGCAGTCGGATTACGTGTGCAACACGCAGCAGCCCGGTTGCGAGAACGTCTGCTACGACGAGGCCTTCCCCATCTCTCACATCCGCCTGTGGGTGCTGCAGATCATCTTCGTGTCCACGCCGTCGCTGGTGTACGTGGGCCACGCCGTGCACCACGTGCACATGGAGGAGAAGCGCAAGGAGCGCGAGGAGGCCGAGCTCAGCAGGCAGCAGGAGGCCAACGAGGAGCGGCTGCCCCTGGCGCCCGACCAGGGCAGCGTCCGCACCACCAAGGAGACCAGCACCAAGGGCAGCAAGAAGTTCCGGCTGGAGGGCACCCTGCTGAGGACCTACATCTGCCACATCATCTTCAAGACGCTCTTCGAGGTGGGCTTCGTGGTGGGACAGTACTTCCTGTACGGCTTCCGCATCCTGCCCCTGTACAAGTGCAGCCGCTGGCCCTGCCCCAACACCGTGGACTGCTTCGTGTCCAGGCCCACCGAGAAGACGGTCTTCATCATCTTCATGCTGGCCGTGGCGTGCGTCTCGCTCTTCCTCAACTTTGTGGAGATCAGCCACCTGGGCCTGAAGAAGATCCACTTTGTGTTCCGGAAGCCCCCGCAGGTGGCGGGAGAGGGCCGCGGCTCGCCCGAGAAGGGGCTGCCCGTGGGCGTGTCCTCGCTGCAGAAGGCCAAGGGCTACAAGCTGCTGGAGGAGGACAAGGCCACCGCCCACTTCCTGCCCCTGACAGAGGTGGGCATGGAGGCCGGGCGCCTGCCCTTCCAGTCGTGCGGCGAGAAGGAGAAGGCTGAGCAGGCCGCGGCCCTGGCGGAGGACGAGTCCAAGGTGTACGACGAGACGTTGCCCTCGTACGCGGCCACCACAGGGGCGGCGGTGGCTATGGTGGCGGTCTCGAGTCAGGACGAGGAGGATCTGGAGTCGCCGACGGAGGCGGAAGCCACGGATACGATAGAGGACACGAGACCCCTCAGCAGCCTGAGTCGGGCGAGCAGCCGCGCACGCTCCGACGACCTGACCGTATGAGTCACCCCCCCCCTCACGACCCCCCCCCCCCCCTCACCCCAAACCCCCCCACCTCTGAAGCAACGCTCCATGAGCAACAGCCAACCCTACCCTTATTACAACTACCACCACCCCTGTCCCAACAGCCAACAAACCAACCAACCAACCATCAACCCCCACCTCCCCCAAATCCCTCGCCCCAACAAGCCCTACACCACCCTGCGTTGCAGTGTTCGTGCTGCAGCAGAGAGGAAGTGACCCCCCCGCCACCCCCCAACCCCAGCTCTCCTTCTGTGATGACATTTAAATGCCAGCTTGTTATTGGGAGGAAAAAAAGGATACTAAAACAAACAAAAAAAAACAGGTTTAAGGAAGAACAAAAAAAATGCTGTGCAATTTTGCGAGGAAAGAAAGAAAAACAAAACTTGAGTTCGTTTTTATACAGCAGTATTTTTCTAACTGTTTTTACCAAACCGGCTAAAAACTAACCAAAAGTTAGCGAGAGGCTCCTTTACTATGCGTCAACCCGACACAGAGAGATAGAGAGAGGCAGGAGTTACTATTCAAAGGGGACAAAAATACTGTTTTTAAAAGTCACATTTTCTACCGAGAGTTTTAACGATAACATGAGATAAAACGAAAGGAAAAAAAATTCAGCCGCTTCTGATGTTTACATTCTTATGGATTAGCCATGAAGCTGGATGTTGTACATGATGTTATTATTGATGCAGGTTCTTTCTGCATTGCTGTCAGGGCAACATCGCATCACCTCAAACACTAAAGCACACACACAAACACACACACAAACAAACATACATACATACATTTGCACATGCACATCACACACACACACACACTCGCACACCTACACACACTCACGCACACACACATGCTTCACAATCTCCACCGAGATGGAACATGTGTCAAGAGTGTGTGTCATAGCTTTAAGCATTTCTACTCTGTATGTGTGAGGTGAGACAACTATTAATGAACTCATTGCACAGTTACTCATGGCAGATAGTACATATATAAATATATAAATATATTAATATTTATAAGATGACCACTGCTTATCGTCAGTCAGGCCAAACTATAGCATTCTATGTTGTTTGCTTTCTAGTCACAAGCTTGAAAAAAATCTCAACATTTAAAAAAAAAAAAAAAAGAATAAGACCCTTGGGAGTATTTTTTTTTTTTTGTCGCCCATAAAAGTGTGTTAGCCATAGCCGTGCGCAGAGGGCCCAAGCTCTCCTGTGCTGGCAGCCATGCTGATGATAAAGATCACGCCCAATCAGCACAAAGTATTGTTGAACTAGAGACAATAAAATAACAGCCATGACTGAACTAGGCGTCCTTGCTGAGCGCTAAAGAAAACAACGCATCAGACCCGACTTCCACCAGCCCGACCCGACCCAGCCCGCTGTCCGCTGTCCGCTCCACGAGCGAGAATCAGCCGAGCGAGTTTTTCCGTTTTTCAGATTTTCAGAAACGACAGAAACGTGTAAATACCCAACAAGCGTAAATGTAGGCGATCGATGCAAATTGATAGAATTTACCAACTGAGACTGCCAAATGTATTTGAATTTATTACTGTTGTGTGTCATCATGTCCAAGTGAATAAATTATATTATGTAGTAGAAGGCGAAAAAAAAGAATGTTTAGTTGAGACCTTTTTCGTTTTTTTTTGCAGGATTCACTGCAAAATGATTTTCAATTCTTTGTTGTATCTCCGTCGACTTTTCATGGCAATTTTTTAGCCCCCAACTGCCCTTCTGATCTAACCCACGTGTAAAAGTAATTTCACTGTCAACTGTGTCTGTTTATTGTTGTTTTTTTCTTTATTTCATTTTATTTTTTACCAAACAAGTATTGGAATCATTTCCCTAAATGTATAACTTTAAACAGATTTCAGGCCTTAAGCCCCACAATGCCATTAAATACAGACCGCATTCTGCTCTGATGTGCTGTTGAAGGCCAGCAGATGTTTGAAACACAAACGTAGATGCAAACAGGTGCTATGTCAGTCGTGCGTTCTCCTGGGATGACCTGTGCAAATACTACTGTTGAATGTTACATGTGGATTAACATGGTGAGATATTCTGTTGTGTGTTTGTGGGTTGTGACTGTTCCCCTGCAGTGGTCTCTGCTGTTTTATGTCGAGGAATTATCCTCTTCGAGTTCCTCATTGTTGACTTGATGTTAGTTTTTCTGGACTGTAACAATGTCAGGGCACTATTCTGCTGTATGGAGAGTGGGTGGGGGGAAAGTGATGGCCAATTTTTCCTTCCTTAAAAGGTACAAAAAAAGGTTATTTTCAAATGCCAATGAGTTCCCAAACAGTAGGAGTTCACATAACTTTGCAGCAAAGTTATATAGACACATGCATGTAGACAATGGTTTATTTGGCCTCCTGATCTGTAGTCCGTTTTCTTAAATACTCATTATTTAAGACAAATCCAAGCGTGGCAAGAGCGAAGCATGTGAGTGTTTGCTGAAACAGGCTCACCAGTTAGCCCTCGATGTGCCTGCGGGGCAGCAGTTAGTCACGGTGGTGTCTTGCCTAGATCTCTCTGCGGTATGTCTAAGGCATCCATCCTCTGCCCAGGCAGCTCATGACTGGTTGTAATTGTCTGCAAGGCCACAAACACATGAAACACAGGCACCGCATGCAGACACACACACGTGTGTGTGCACACACACACTGACACACACACACACACACACACACACACACACACACACTGGCACCACTCTTTCTGCTAGTTCCTTTTAATCCTGAAATGGTTCTAGACTGTTATCTGAGGTCAGGACAAAAACAGGCCAAAGAGTCCAACATGACAGATCTGAGATCAGTCTACCCTGCCAGTGTGAAGCAGTAGACACCTCTGGGCAATGGTGAGCCACTGACTAAAACAGACCTCAAGGTGATGATACACTAGACAACGTTTTGTGCAATGTTGCCATGCATCGTTACAGACAGATGTCGTTTGGAAGCTTTTACACATACTTTTTTTTCAACATAATTTAATTGGGAGAACTGAAATCATCAGCGGGTAACTTTTTTCGGGATCATCCAATGAGAATCTCTCGAGCCTGTCAGGATGAGCATGCTACCCAGTAACATTGCTGAACACGTTGCCCTGTGTATCGTCACTTTAGACCAGTCCAAATGCACACCTCAGAGAGATGACCAATCAGATGCTCTTCCTCAAAGAGGGGCAGTCAACACCCCAACAGCTTACTCCACTCCCCCTAATTCTCCTCACTCCTCCAAACCCTAAAGCCCACTTTCCACAGCAGATTTATGTTGGTATTATGTTTTGACAAATTCTTTTCTTAATTTTTATTATCAGACACAATTTTCTCTTTCTTAGAAGAAAAAAAAAACAAGACTCAAGCAAACCTTTGTACTAACTTGTAGTCTATTTTGCTCCTAGTTGCATGCAAGTATCACCTTTTTGCAAACTGTGAATGAAGCCAATAAAAAGTCCGGTGTGGTCAATTTGTCAGTGTTGATGGTGCTCTATCTCTCTCTCTATTTGTCTCTCTCTCTCACAGACTCTCTCTCTCTCTCTCTCTCTCTCTCACACACACACACACACACACACACACACACACACACACACACACACACACACACACAGTGACACACAAACACGCACACAGTGACACACAAACAAACACACACACATACACTTTCTTTCTCTCTCCTTTCTCTCTCTCTCAGATGCACACTTTCTCTTTCTCCTCTCTCTCATGCTCTGTCTTTCTCAGTGTTATACCCACATACCACACCACACAGTAATAACGTGATTCACATATCTAAAATTAACCTTTCAACTTTTCAACTTCTCGTAAACACTCATGAAAAAACTGACCAGACAGCAGTCAACAGCATTGCTAAAGACAGGCAGCAGCATCTTCAGGGATGCTTTCAAATTCATTCTTTTTTTCTTCTTTTTTTGCTTAGCTTTTCTCAGTTGTTAAAGTCTATTGGCTAAAATACCCTAAACAATTTTCACATATTAGAACACCATCTCGCAAAACTCACCGATTCCTCTGCCTAAAAACTCATAGCACTAATCATAGTTCATCTGAGGAAAAAGCTCTTTTGTTTGAACACTGGAGAAGTAACATGAACATAAGTTAAAGAGAGCTAAATGTAATGAAAAATTACTAAAAAAAAGTACAATTACATAAAAAGCAGACCTGGCAATAGAAACATTCCAGATACCTAGACTATATACTCTGTTTGTTTCTATGATTCTGCATTTGGCAAAATGCATTGTGTGTGTGTGTGTGTGTGCGTGTGTGTGAGTGTGTGTGTAAGTGTGTGTGTGTGTGTGTGTGTGTCAGCGTGTGTGTGTGTGTGGGTGTGTGAGCGTGTGTGTGTGTTGTGGGGGTGGTCTAAGGATTGCATTTTTACTGTAGTAATGGGCTGATTATTGTGACCATAAGAGGCACTTTTGCTTTGCTCTTTCCAACAAACGAGACTAATTCTAAAATATGTGTGTAAGTAATTAGAAAAAACTGTAATGTATTCTATTGCCCTCTTCTGGACATACTGTGACATTACATTACATTATTGTGACGACTGCAAACACACTCTCTCTTTCTCTCTCTCTCTCTCTCTCTCTCTGTGTGTGTATGTGTGTGTGTGTGTGTCTATTGTGAACGTTGTGGAGAATGGGTGCGCACATCCAAGTCGTTTGTCGGCAGGTGCAAGACAAAAGTGTCAGACAATGTAAAGATGTGGGTCTGCACACTGCCTCGTTTGCTCCAAAAGTTAAACTTTATTGGTTAAAAATGCAACGTTTCGATCCCATGAATGATGCCTGATGAAGATCCACAAGGATCGAAACGTTGCATTTTTAACCAATAAAGTTTAACTTTTGGAGCAAACGAGGCAGTGTGCAGACCCACATCTTTACAATGTGTGTCTATTGTGGACACATACAGGGAATATGAGGTTCTGATGCCATAATGCCAGTCTCTGCATACAGTGATGTACGTGATTGTTGTGGCTATTGTGGCTATTGTGTGTGTGTGTGCGTGTATATTGTGTGGAAGTGTGTGTGTGTGTGTGTGTGTGTGTGTGTGTGTGTGTGTGCGTGTATATTGTGTGGAAGTGTGTGTGTGTGTGGGTGTGTGTGTGTGCGTGTATATTGTGTGGAAGTGTGTGTGTGTGTGGGTGTCTGTTCATCTGTTCATATTTAGTCTGCACCAAAGGTGTGAATATACATTTCCTTGGTGGTTTGACACACACATGCACACACAACTACACACCCATGTGTGTGCATTTGAGGAAGTGGCTCTTTCAAGTGAAGACACATCCATCGAGCATTGAGCATCAACAAATGGTAAAAACTCACTTATTTGATCAAGTCTGTAATGGTCTCTGATGGTTTCTCTGTATATCTCCTGAGCCTTAACCTTTAACCTTCCTTTGAAGTTAGATGACACACTACTCTTGCTGTAAGTAAGAATGGGTAAAGCTGTCTCTTGTAGACTCTATGTTCTGTTAGAAAATAATGCCTGCAGAGGTGGGTAATTCTAGCTTCAGAGACTAAAAGTCCTGCCATGCGTTGGTTTGTGTCTGAGCACATAATGTCACTCATTAGTTCATCTATCCGGCTAAAGAGTTGCTGAAGAGTGCTAATTAGTATCCACTATTTTTTGTGAATGGTGTTGAAAGAAATATGTAGTTTGGCCTTTTATTCTCTGTCACTAGATTACCCACTTTTTGATGCCAGTGATAGGTAAAGAAAGAATGTGTAACAGCTTGTAATCCTTGTAAAAAATAGCTATGTGCGACCGTAATGACTGGTTATTGTACAAAGCTGCTGCTCGACTGTTATGACCTGTAGGTGCCTTGTAAGATTTAGTATCACAGTGGTGGTGGCAGTGCTTTGGATAATGGACATCGTTGTCTGACTGCACAACCAAGATCTCATCTACTACAAACATGAACACAAGAGAGACACCGTCTGCAGGTGAGCCTTAGATCCCAGTTGGAGAGGTGACCTTGCCTGTATATGTGACCTTGACTGTATATGTGCTGTGATAGAGTGATCGTCATTCTGTCTAAATGTTGTTTGAAAAATGGTTAAATCCTTTTTTTTATGTTTCATCTTTTGGATTAGATGAAGTTTAGGTGAAGTCATTTTTAAAACGATTTATCTTTCAAGCTTTAATTCAATCACTTTGTACTGGGATTGAATACTTTTTTTGAACAAAACAGTATTTGCACTACCAGAATTGGAAACTAGCCATTTTTTCAATGTCTTCAATATAGTAGTAGCCTTTGCATATATATAGTAGTGAGATATTTAGTAGAGCCGTTTAGTGAGCCGTTTCTTTGTGCAATTAGGACAATTTGCAGTCCTGCTGTGTCTGTTTATGGCATTTTAAAAACTTCAGGCTTGAGATGATCATGGGGGGTGTAAATGAGAACAAAGCCACACATTTAACCAGCCACAGGCGTACATCACACATGCAGCTTCTGTAGACCGTTAAATGCACAGCAAAGATCTGCTTTGGTTTTCAGCAATTACTGGTAGTGACTCATTCTTTAACACCGACATACAAGACAGAAAAAAGGACACACCAAGTGCACTGTGTTGTGTATTTGGACACTGATGAACAATGTTTAGATTACATTTAGCTGACACTCTCATCTACTTTCAATAAACTAGGTACATGAACAGTCCTCCTAAAACAACATGGGTCAGTTAATTATGCACTCTCACATTTTCCCTACTGCTACAGAACTTGAACGTGTGATTATTCAATCCCATCACCAACTCCTTAACCATTAGGCCACAGCTGGCCCTTGAGATATGGAGTAAAAAGTCTCCCTCTTCTGGGTCACAACAGTTTAATTTTTTCTCATGGTCCATCCATGTGCTATCTGTAATGTCTGATTATGGCCAGTAGGAGTTGGTGCACTAGATCTAATGTGTGGGGCTTTGGAGAATTGAAGAAGTTCAATATATGTCATCGAGCAACATCCTAATCGTTGTATCCCTCACTGGTGTGAGCTAATAGAATTTCCCGCTCTCTTATAACAACATGTGTTTAACTACGCTAAAAGCAAAAAAGGTATTTGTCAGTAAAGAATTTCTTTTTAAATTTGTTAGTACAGAAAAGCTTGCTCATTCATCTCAAGCCACAAAAACCTCAGGTAGGTGCTGCACCCTTAGCTGTTAGCATACAGTGAGTGACTTCCTGTGTATCTCCTTCCTGTCCCCACAGACCCAGGAGGAGAGCTTAAGGTCACGACAGAGTGGAGACTGGTTTTGCTTGCCACCATTGCTGTGCTCATCTTCGTTGCACTGACATACGTGGTCATCTTCCAGATCTGCAAATTTATGGAAAACAGGTTATTTGAAACAATTATTGGCCTAATGTTTTTGGGATGCTTTTACTAAAGATGAACTAGGTAGGCCCATTAACTAACTTCAAGATTCAAGGTTGGAGACATGAATTTGTCATATAGTAGCTGTAAAGAGCACAGCAGTAGTGAAATGACCCCATTATTGTACATAGACTAAAACAACATTGAATTACTTTCTCTAGATGGACATCAGGAAGTTCTTTTCAAGAAGCAGAGACAGAGGCAGGGGAACAGCAACAGATGAGGAGAGTGAGAGAGGTAAGATTATGCTTGCATGTGCTAGCGGGCGATAACTGGGCTGTTGTTGGGCCAAGGTCATCTAGATAAGTGGCCTTGGTTCGGCTGTTGAATTGTTGGGGACACATTTGGGGCACTGTCCTAGCCTGGTAAACCAGCCCCTTGTACTACACTTCATTTCCTACAGAGGGTCTGGCTGTGCTGTATTGAAAAACGTGTTCTTCCTAGAGGTGTAGACTCTGCTGAAGTTTAAAAAGATTGGATCTGCCTTTACCCAATCGCTGATGTCAGGTGTGGCATATGCAGTGAGTCTTGCTGTAAGCCTGCCTATGCACTACAATTCAAATGTAGCACACAGTCAACGTTGTTGCTAACTGGCTAGGCAAGATTTTGCCTTAGACAACCATGTCAATAGAACCTCAGCATTTGTTCAAAATAAAATAAAGTACAAGGGCCTGATTTACCAGGCTAGGACAGTGGCCCAGTAAAGCTTAATTCCTAGTAATGCCCCTGGACTCAATTGGTATTTCACTTAAATTCACACTAATCGGGCCTCCTTTATTTCCATTAATGACAAAACTATTATTATTAATTTTATCGCTGTGCTATATTTGTAATGTATGTAAAATATTATTGCTTTTCATAAAAATGTTCCTGTTTCTATATATGTCTGTGCAGGAAGGCAACAAGAAACAGCAAAGAGATGATAGCTACACAGAGAGAATTAACTCGCTGTATGACACATCTGAAATAACCTGGGACCGTGCGAAGCGTGACTCTCCTGTTTACTTTTACGCTATCTACGAGGAGTAGATTGCAAAACTGCTGCCTGTAGATGCCTTGTGACTGTAACTGACTCCAGACAGCCTAACACATCTTGTTGGATCTCTTGGGTCTCGTCTCTGACTGTGGCAGAGACTATTTGTTTTTATTTGATGTCCTTTTTCCTGTCCTGTCGTGCTGTCTTGCTATGTTTGATAAAAGTTCTATCTATCTATCTATCTATCTATCTATCTATCTATCTATCTATCACTTGGCATAATGAATGGCTAGGCTAATTCTATATTTATCTACCCCATGTATGCCCTTTATTGACATGACTGAAGCTACATTTTACTGTATATCCTTTTTAGATGTACCCACCTCAGTTGAAATCCAACAGGTGGCAGTATTTTACCCTGCTGATCGGGTGAGAGGAAGACACGATAGCCTGCGCATATTTACTAATTTTAACGTTAGGTCTCTGTGTGAGATATAACTGAATGGAAGTCAAATGTAATTCATTTATAGAACATTGCTACTGAAAAGTAACGTGAACAGCTAAATAAAATCTGTTACTGCGATGTTGCACAAACAACATTTTGGAACCTGTGTTAGGCACACTTGAAAATGAAGTGATATCTACACAAAAGATATCTGAAAGGAATAAGGATTAAGTTCTAAACTTCAAACACAAAGGTAACGACCCTTGAACGTGAACACGGACTTAGCCTACATGTCGATACATAGGAATGCACACATCAATGAAGCCATAATAAAAAGTATGTTAATATTTCGTTGTTCTTGAAGACTCGTGACTTTCTTGAGGTAAATTACAGAGAAAACCCTGAAACTGCATTGGTCTTAAATTAAGATCTAGCCTATTGGATGCGTCAGCAGCAGAAGGAGGAGTATGTTGGTGGAGCTCAGATTTCCAGTCGCTGTCCTCATCATCCCGTCTCGCGACCGCTTCTCTCTCCATCCATCCAGAAGTCCTGCCTGATAGTCGTCGATGTTCTTCAAGGTAGTTCCTCGCCTCTAGATAATTTTGTCATAGCCTTGAAACTCTTTTCCTCGTATGTTCTCGTTTCAACATTAATTTGGGAAATTGTGTTTTTATACAGATGCTTCGTTCCCTGTCTCTGCTGCTAACTCTGTCCATTTCATGTAACGCTGAGGTAAGATCAAAAAAACTTTTGTGACATTGTATTTTAAGAGATAGGCTAACGTACGTTATGTTACATTCATTGTGGTCCTTCATAGTGTAGCCGATAAAGAATGTAATATCGTACATACAGAGAATATTAGGAAAATGTTACCAGCAAACTTTATTGGAGTACGGACGGGTTTATCATTTAAATCTTGAAGTGGGCTACTATAAGCGTTGAACTTCGATTACAGTCCAGCTGGGTGTTTGCACATCTTCATTTCAATTTTCTTCAAATATCTAAGGCATATTTTGCAATTCTGTAAGGTCCAGAATCTATCGATAACCGTCTGTTCAAGCTCTTCCTGTAAGACATTGTCGGTAATCTGTGAGTCTTTATTATGGTGATGTAATTGCATTTAGCAATGATTAATCCTTTGTTGTGTTTTGGGGTAGACACACGTCTTTTTCTGTCTCTGCACCCCCCTCCCCTTGTGTGTGTGTGGGAATTTTGACTGTTTGTGTTTGTAATGAAGTTAACTGTTTGTCAAATTGAGTCTCTAGGCTTAGGAAAAACAGCTTTATCACAGGCACCAAGGAAACACACACAAACCCACACAAACACACATTGCAAACACCTGGACTGCATCATTACAGGGCACGCTCAAATTGTGTGTGTGTGTGTGTGTTTGTGTTTGAGAATGTGCATGTGTGTGAATGTGTGTCTGTGTTAGTCCAAGCATTTGAACAGCTGGCAAATGCTTTAGGGGCTTTTGGCAGCATTCAGGTGTTGACAAACAGATTCGTGAGACAGATGTAAGTGCCTTTTCATGTGTTCACCAGAAGTTGTTTCAGGACCAGCCATTTCATGTTATAGAAACCCTTCTGAGTGTGTGTGTGTGTGTGTGTGTGTGTGTGTGTGTGTGTGTGTGTGTGTGTGCTCACACGTGCATGTGTGTTTGTTAGACTCTTAAATATAGTTTATTCATTCCTGTCCTCTGACTGGTGGCTGTTGCTGCCTAGTTATTGCCATATTCGAGACACAGAGTAACAGAGTGA
>CM059275.1:24830323-24875323 GCA_030347295.1 Setipinna tenuifilis | reverse complement strand
CACACACACACACACACACACACACACACACACACACACACACGCACTCTCAAATATTATTACAACAACACACACATTTTGTACACAGCTTTAGTCAGCGGTATGTATAATGTGCATATACAGCTTACATATTGGGTTTACACTGAGTGTGGTCTGTTTGTAGTTCTGTAAGCCCAACAAGCGGACGGTGTGTGGCAGCAATGGCAAGACGTACCGCAACCACTGTGAGCTGCACAGGGATGCCTGCGTGACAGGGGTCAAGGTGCACGTGGCCCATGACGGACACTGTGAGGGTGAGTCTGCAGTATGCATGCTCACATACACACAGCAAAAAGGCCAGTGTTGAACTGACACTTGTGAGGGTTTATATAGCTCCACACTCTGCAGAGTTAAATGAACACTTTCAAAATGTGAAATAACCCTGACTCTGGACACCATTTAAATCTGTAAGGGCTCCAATTACACTTTTGGAGTTAAAATCAACCCTGACATTTTAACTCTCCAATTTTTTTCTGTGCTATTCTTACAAACTATTCTAACTTTTCCTCTTTCTCTCTCTTTCGTTCTTTCTCTCTCTCACACGAACTAAACTACACATACAGACACAACTAGAGGAACAAATGATGTCTTAGATAACCTTCTAAGAAATGCCATTATATAATGACCTGCTTTTCTTTATGTTGCAGAGAGGAAGACAGACAAACCAGCTACAAGCCCCAGTAAGTAACGGTTAGACTTCATTAACTCCAGTCAGTGTTCACTGCAGAACTATCAATTTTCAAATTTGATATACATGCAGAAAGAATCCTGCCATGTGTCTGATCCAACTGTTTTTGAACCAGCTGATCTTAAACACAAATCATCAGACAGGTAGATTAGGGACAGTTGGTGGGCTGGTGGTTAAGGTAACCCACCATGTAAGGTAATGGACCTGTGACTGCAGGGTTGTCATGGCTGCCCCCTGTGTGTGTGTGTGTGTGTGTGTGTGTGTATGTGTGTGCAGTTGTGTGTTACCTGGCTGATCGCAACGAGCTGCGAAGCCGCGTGATCGAGTGGCTGCAGACGGAGGTGGAGCCTGACGGCTGGTTCTCCAAAGGCTCCAACTTCACAGATGTCCTGCTCAAGTACTTTGAGGTGTGTGTATGTGTATGTGTATGTGTGTGTGTGTGTGTGTGTGTACTGCAGTGTTTGAGTCTATTTGTGTATGGAACGGTGGGAGTTGCTAAGCTGTGTGTTTGCGGAGGTGGCTGACATGTCTTTCAATTGCTGTAATATAAATGTTGCCGTTGGTCAATGATGGGCATAGTTTCCAGTGACCAACATGGTTTGTCATTGACCAGCATGTGTGTGTGTGTGAGTGTGTGAGTGTGTGTGTGTCAGTGTCTCACTTCTCTTCTCTCCGGCCCTGTCTGTCTGTTTGTAACCCCTGTGACCCCTGCCCTACAGAACTACGATACCGGAGACTCCCAGCTGGACTCCACCGAGTTCCTCAGGTTCATCCAGCACAATGAGACGGCCGTCAACATCACCTCCTACAATAATGAGGATAACAACCGCCTGCTCAGGTTAGCATTTATAGGCACACACACATCCATTTGTGAAGATTGTTATAGAAGACTGACTGACTGATGTCTGATGTGTCATGTTAAAAAAATCTAATACAAAGTTAAGATACATTTTTGGTGGGGATTGCTAACAATACCAGCGCAGTAATGAGATATCTTTAACCTAATGCTATTTATATCTGGTAGGGTCATCACTGTATCTGTCTTCAATTACAGTAAACGTTTGGCCCGTTTATATGGGATTCTGCTCTTAACTACACTCTGGTGTTTGTTTGCTTTAATGTATGGTTCTCTTCGTGTGTGTAGGAGCCTGTGTGTGGATGCCCTTATTGAGCTCTCTGATGAGAATGCTGACTGGAAGTTGAGCTTCAACGAATTCCTGAACTGCCTCAAGCCAGACTTCAACCCTCCAGAGAGAAGTAAGACACTCACACACACACACACACACACACACACACACACACACACACACACATACGCACACACACACACACACATACACACCCACACACACACACACACACACACACACACACACACACATACACACATACACACACACGCATACACACACACACACACACACATACACACACACACACACACACACACACACACAAGCAAGTGTTGATGTATGTCAGCACTAACAAATGAATGCATTCATTGCAGTTACACCAATAATCAGAGATGAATTAACCTGTTTCGCTTGATTATCATTGTGTGTCTGCAGAGTGTGCTCTTGAGGATGAAACATATGAGGATGGAGCTGAGACGCAGGTGGAGTGCAACCGCTGTGTCTGCGCATGCGGCAACTGGGTCTGCACAGCAGTGACCTGTGAAGGTGAGTTGAGTCCACACCTGCATCCTGCATTGCCTGCACCAACGCTGGAGCTCTCCTGGCTTTAAAATAAAGGCTAATGTACAGCAAACTTTCGTTAAAGAAGTGCTTAACACTAGTTTATACTTTTATTCATTCAGCTCTTCTTTCCTTTCATATTCTTTAGGAGGTCAAAGGGTCAGATTTTTTTTTTGCTTAACTTTGAATTTGTGAATTGTCCAGTCTTTTCAAAAGATGATATTGCAGCCCTGGCAGGAGAACGTGAAGCTGAAACATCACTTTGATATGAAAACATTGTTTCACCCTTGCGGCTGTCTGTCTGTCTGTCTGTTCCCTCCATAGCGGGCCCTGAGGCTCTTCCTGCTGTGGAGGAGACAGAAGGATTGGACCAGGAGATGACGGAGGAGGAGTGGACACGCAGGGTCGCTGAGCTTAACAAACTTCAGGTGGGTGAGGAGCAGAAAGAAATGGTCAAGGCAGTATTCAAAGTCAAAGTCAGCTTTATTGTCAAAAACCATATGTACAGGTTGCACACACAGAATTTGAAATTGCAATGCTCCGTAGGCCCACAGTGAACATTAAACATCTTATAGACAAGACAGGAAGACAGGAAGACATGATGGCAAGCATAATAATATAAACATAACAAAAAGTACAACAGGGTTGTATATAATACAAATAAGTAAAAACACTTGCATGTGAAAGCACATGTTTGGCTTGGTGGCGGGCCTTGGCCCCAGAATGCCGGTAACGTAGATCGCTGCCCCCACTATGTTCAGAAGGGGAATGGGAGATTGGAGGCACTGGTGAAATATAACAATAAGGAAGGCGGAGGGATAATTCGCGACGCCAGTGTGCATTATGCTATAGCTTTGTTTTGCAAAATAACTGAAGCCATAAAACTCTTAGGAGGTTTAGCACTTACTGTAAGCTAACTGGGCTGGGTTAGTCATAACTCAAGTACTTGAAACACCCTTAAGATATCCATGTGCTACTTATGTCTGACTAGTATAGCTTAATTTGATCTGATTTCAAGAAAGTATCCTAATTAATGTTCTGTCTGTCCCTGCAGGAAACAGTGGAGACCATGAAAGTGGACACTAAAGAAGTTGTGTGAGGCAAAGAGGGATGAAGATCCACAGCGAAAGAAAGAAAAGGACAACGAATGAAAAAAGTATTGTGTTGTCCAGTGCCATACTTAGCCATCTGATGGCCTGATGGCCAGACAGGAGATGCTGAGACAAAGGGGAACATTTTATTGGTGTGGATGATTTTTGTAATGTTTTCAATTCTATAGAATTACATTCTGTTGTGTTGTTTGTACTGTTTATATAAATATATAATATTTGGTATTTTGTATTTTCTGTTGTTATTATTTTTTACCATTGCTGTTACTATTATTATTATTTTCATGTGAGGGTAATGTTACACACCCTGCACATCACTGCAAATCAGAGGATAGATCAGTCATTTTATTTATTTTATTTTTTTGGATACTTTACTTACTACTAAAGTAAGTCCAGCCCACTGGTTTGACACAGGAAGAGGAATAAAAAACAGACAGCAGGCTCATGGTGCAGCATACACCTCAGCCCACTATCAGATGCCCCCTTTTGGCCACCCCATTCTTCAATGTGTACCCTTAAAACACTAATGTTCATGGCCTGCAATAAATCTACCGGCATTAGGCCATGTTGTGTTTGGGTCTGGGAGGACTGACCAAGGCCAAGCTTGTCTGTGCTGGATCACTGACCAGCACCCAAAGGCCTGGTCTGTGCTAACAGTGATGTGATATGAAAGATGTTGTGTGAATAGGTACAGTAGATCCTGTCAAGTGCAATGACATGGGCAGAATGTGTGATATAATGGATTGTACCATGGGTCACATCCATGATTTACTGACATCAGTGCCATACTAGTGTACAGTACATAGTATGCTGGTACTATACATAGTAGTACAGTAGTACATACTACATAGTGTCTTACATGACCTAATTTCTATAGATTACAGAGGGCGATGGTGTGGTTGCAGTCACTACTAATCATGTCCATTAGCATGAAGCACTTTCTCTGCCTGTATGTGTGAGATATGTGTGAGATTGAGTGTTCAGATTGGTTGAACTGGTTAAGGATTAATTAGTTAAAGATGAGGATTTTTTGATAGATTTACTGCACATCCTGAAGGGTAATAAAGAGGTTACAAAGGAGATGACTGACTGAAACATGTGGATAAATTCTCAGGCAAAAAATTAAGTATTACTGTGTTACTGCACCCCAGTCTATACTGTACTGTTCCCCAACCAATAAACAGTTTTATACCCCACAAAGCATCCCATATCGTAAAAGTCCATTCTTGTGTGCTTTAACTGTACTTTAATGGTATAAGATAATGTACGCATGTTATTCTCATTGTAATAATAATATTATTATCAACAGCAATAAGAACAACAATAATAATGCTAATTTAAAAAAATGGCCTTCTGTTTTTCTGAATTTCTCCTAACCATTGATGATGAACAAATAACGTGCATCCACAACCACAGCCATCATACTTTGAAAAGTCTGACTACTGACCTCTTTTGGCTAAGTTAGCCAGATGCAGGGGGGTGGGGGTGGGATATATTGCAGGCGACAGAATCCGGTTTCTGTTGCTGCACAGAGGTGTGAAGGCTGCAAAAGACAAATAAATGAATGAATGAGGAGTTACACAACATCCTTAATGGCTACTGAAATCAGAGTTTCAGTTGACAGCTGCTCTTTATAATACTGTACTTTAACATATATGGGACATTAATAAAGAACTTTTGACCCTTTATAATTGTCAGTCAAATGGTAGTCAGTGGCAGGTAAAAGTCGTCAGTGGCTACACTGTTGTACACTGCTAATGTCCATCCATTCGTCCATCCATCCATCCATCTGTGTGTGTGTGATCAAATCTCCCCCCCCCCCCCCCCCCCCAAGGTCACAGGATAGCTTTTATGTCTACATTCCAAGCTCAAAGTTCAAGTTTATTTGCCACATACTCAATTATACATGTATAACTAGTAGTGAAATCCTTTAAATACCTGCTTCATCTATGTAAAAAATGGCAAAGACAAATACAAAAATACAAATACTCTCACCTCTTGCAATGAGCACAGACACCACACCCACCTCTAAATACATTAAAGAAATAGTGGCACAATCACAACCTACCCTACCCATATTGGTCATTTTGATGGGATACTGTGAAAAGGACAGATGATAATGGGTTGATGACAGAGGGCTATTCTCATAAGCCATTTGACTGTGTAGATCTGGGGATGTCCTTGCAAGGTATCCTTTGAAGTTTACATTAAAGCATTTAAAGTGTAGGCTACATGAAAGCTACCAATGACATTTAACAATCTATTAAATGTAACTGGCTGTAACAGGCTGTAACAGGCTGTAACAGGCTGACTATAATGTGGATGGAATGCCATTCAGTGACAAAAAAGGTTGAGAGGATTTTACAATGTGATCAACCAATCATAGTGTATAGTGGAGGAAGTATACATTTTATCTGACGAGTGTGTGCAGCACGTCATGTCTGTGGGCAGTATTGTCTGCCTCTTCCTGAGCACTCACACTCCCTATATGCGCCTCTTCCTGCAATTCTGCTCTTCACAGTGTGATCCCGTGTGACACACAAAGTGAGAAATGCACTGTTTGCAGGGGGTGCTGGTTGGAAAGCCAAAACTATCAACCATTACTCAGTCATGTTGCGTAAAAAAAAACCTTTAAGTGACAAAGAACTGCCCCATTTTCTTGGATGAAATGCTGATTTTCAGGTCTCTGTGTGGTAATGGTCGGCAGAGACATGTATGCTATGTAGGCCTACGCACAGCTCCATGGTAGGCCTACCCTTCAAACAGAAGGACAAATGCAGGTAACACTTTTGTGGCATTGCTTTGACATTTTTAAATTTCACTTCATGAGCAGATGTGGAAGCTCTTGTATGGTTAACAGGGTGACAATCAACAGAAAACCACTAAGAAGACCCATCTCCATGGATTTTTTCTTGGGAATTACAGAGCAATTAATGTCACTCTTTTGGTAGAGACGAAACGCTTGTTTAAACCTCGCTTTGGAGGCAGCAGAAGAACCCATTGGATTCTGCCTACTTGTATAGGCTAAGTATATAAGTAATTACACAATTGTAAGACATTAGGCCATCTGGGCATAATTACCAGGCATCAGAACTAGGACGATTAAGAAGCCAGACAAGGTTACGTGGAAATCACGCAGCCTAGTAGAAGTTCTGCTTTTCATTGATGTAACATTCATGGAAAAAATATTATTACAGAGCTGTGAGGCAATACCTAATGATTGCACAAGACCACGCAATTTCACGCACGACCATTGATTCTGCTTTGTGAGGTACGTTTGTCCCACCCCAGTTTACTCACCGGGGACGTCTGACGTCACTACCCTGCCGGCTTTCTATGGTATCGGGCAGCGACAGACAGAGAAGGAAGGACTCCTTATCGTGGAGCCCTACGAGTTCTCGTTGCTTGATAGCATCCGTTGGATTCTACCTGAAAAGGGCACTTTTTGTCCTGTCTCGTGTATCAGACCAGGAGAATTTGGGCAGCTGGGGGATTATTTTTTCAGCGTGTTTTATACGATTTTATCCAATGCGTATGTTGGTCAGATTCAATAGACCGACGTTAGCCGTTAACTATGGCTAATGCAGCTTTTGCAGTTACCCAGTGCCAGTAGCTAGGATTGTAGCCGTGATCAAACAGTCCGCTTTGTACGTTTCGGTTCATGATAGACTTGTCACTGGGACAAAGTTTGTAAAACAAACCGATTGTTGTTAGTGTCAATCAGTTCGACCAGTCTTTAATTTTTTAAAGTAAATCCAGCAGCTTGCTGTAACCAGCTAGCTGGAATCACTACCTAGCTAGGCAAGGTAGCGCGGGGTGTTAGCTGGCTAGCTATCAATTGCGAACGGTTTAATTTGTGACAGTTCTGTAACGCATCCCTACTGTACCACCAAATCGTTATTATTTTTTTTAACAAAAGACTTGGATTTTTGTGTAGCTTTTGTTAGCTAACGTCATTTGTCTAATTTGTCCTTTTAAAAAGGTGGTATCAGTGACGTTACTTTGGTAGAAACTAACATTAGCTTACGTTTAGAGGGCAGAGTCGTGTGTAGAAAAAATCGTAAAGGAACAACTGGGTTTCGGAGTGTAGCTTGTCTTTGGGACTAACATAGAAACATCCCACAACGGCACATCGCAATTGTTTTTAACGTATTCAACAAACCTCGAGTACCCTAGCAGACCCGAAGGAGCTGCGGGGTTGGAGCATGTCAGGTCGACCCAGAACCACTTCCTTCGCGGAGAGCTGCAGACCAGTGCCGCAGCCCTCAGCCTTCGGTAGCATGAAAGTCAGCCGTAAGTATTCTTCAGATGTCTTGAATTTGTAATTATGAATGTACCTGGCAGCTATATGCCCATTTTGAAAACCTGCTCTGCGTGTATAGAACTTTCAACTACCAAGAAATGTAGTTGTCTGTGTTATTTAATTTACGTAATCTAATAAAATGTGTTATCAGATGGAATTGTGCTGATGTCTACCGCAATCATGCATTTTGTCAGGGTCAAATTGCATAGCAGAGGTTTATTGCTAAGCAAGTTCTTTGTGGAGAGAGTCAGGAGGGTTTTTTATGATCGACTACAACACGTAGATATTTGCTGAGGCATACACTGGAGAGGAGGCTCCAGCTCCCTGCACGGAGAGCATAGGATTCTAGTGATGTCCTGTGGACGCACTTGGATAGCGCTTTCTCACTCTTCCCCAGTCAGCAGAAGCGTGGGAGTGACTGGACTAGTCAGAGGGTTTTCCCACCTTGTATCCTCCAGTGATAGAATTGCGCCGCTGACCACACAAGAGGAAACTGGAGCTCAAAGTGACTAACGTCCTGGCAGTCTCACACGTAGCAGTGCAGTCCCTTAGATCAGCAGAGATTTGTCCCAGAGTCGTCATTACTGTGGAGCAGAGCTTCTCTCTCTCTCTCTCTTACAGACACACACTCCCTTCAATTACCTCTTATCAGAACAGTCATCAGCTGACTCACAACGTGGTCATAGCCCAGATGCCTGACACAGTAACACTCGTTCCCTTTAAATAATGGGTGTGGTCAGAAACTTGAAAGGTGTGTGTGTGGAACGTGTGCACCTGGGGTTACCCCAGTGCGCATGTAGGTGTGTCCACCCAGTGTTTGTGTGAGTGTTGTGAGTGTGCCATGTCTATTCACCCCTGTGAGGAAACACTTGACTTATATGTGTGTGTGTGTGTGTGTGTGTGTGTGCGTGTGTGCAAGTGAGACAGTAAACTGTAGGGCGCTTCTTGCTGGCTTTCCTTCCTTCCTTCCTTCCTTCCTTCCTCCTGCTACTGTTCCAGTAGTAGAACAGCCTGAGATCATCCTTTACCTCATGCTTTCCATCCGCTGTCAAACCCAGGATTAGCCTACCCTAACCCTCTCACCCTTGAAGCCCACTGACCTGCTGACCACCCTTCCAAAGCCCATTGCAAAGCATCAGGTGTGGGGCCCATATGATGTGTGAGCTTCTGTTGCATAGTTGGGCTGTGCGCTGTCTACAGTTGCAGTCTGTGTGTCCCCCCTCTTCGTTGGTTTTCTGTGGCTCTGATCTGGAATCAGTTGTTGAAGTCAGGTAAGGTTATGTGACTGCCATCAAGAACCTGCTCCTAATGCTGTCAGTGAGATCAGCTGATGGTTATGGTGTGTATCCGAGCGAGAGATTGTGGCATGACTCATCATCTGGTAGCTCTCTGCTGACTAGACGGTACGTGCAGGAGAACAATGGGGCGAGACAGTGAAGATAGGCAGGCAGCCTCTTCACAGTGAATATAATAGCTTTTTTACATCCAGACCTCATCTAATGGGACATTTCTGTGTGGTGAACTAATGCACCTTGATGCACCTTGTATGGCAGTGTGGAAGAGGTGCTGTCCGTCCTTGTAGGGAGTATAGCCAGGGCCATTGAGGAAATTCCTCAGATATGACGTCACTCTTCCTCTTCCACTTTACCACTCTTCCTACCAGCTTCAGATCGTCATTGTGCTGGATCTGTTTGTGAATGGTTGAAGGAATGCCATGACTCATACTTTGGCATTTTCATTGTGTAGGAATGTGTGTGTGTGTGTGTGTGTGTGTGTGTGTGTGTGTGTGTGTGTGTGTGTGTGTGTGTGTGTGTGTGTGTGTGTGTGTGTGTGTGTGTGTGTGTGTGTGTGTGTGTGTGTGTGTGTGTGGTGTTGGTTTGACTCACTCCTAAGGAGTGGCACCTTTAATCCTGTTGAGACTTGATCTTTCTCCACTAGCTGTATGGAACACTTTAGTGGTGTCGATGACATCATGTATTGTTTTAACCTTTTTAACTGTCTTCCCTCTCTCCCCTTCTCTCTCTCTGTCTCTTTCTCTCTCTCTCATAATCTGTCTGTCTGTCTCTCTCTCTCTCTCTCTCTCTCTCTCTCTCTCTCTCTCTCTCTCTCTCTCCATGTCTTTGTACTTATAGGAGATAAAGATGGCAGTAAGTTGACCACAGTGGTGGCTACTCCAGGCCAGGGTCCCGACCGGCCTCAGGAGGTCAGCTACACGGACATCAAGGTGATCGGCAACGGCTCCTTCGGCGTGGTCTACCAGGCCAAGCTGTGTGACTCCGGAGAGATGGTGGCCATCAAGAAGGTCCTGCAAGACAAGAGATTCAAGGTGTGTGTGCGCATTCATGTCAGTGTTTTTGAGTGTGTGTGTGTGTTTGAATGTGTGTGAGTATGTTTGAATGTGTGCTTGGGTGTGAGTGTGCTTAAATTTGTGAGTGTTTGCGTGTGTATGTTTGAGTGTTTGTATTGGATTTATTCTTTCTCCCGCGGTTTTACCAAGGAGTGCCTGGGACAAGTGACGTGGCACTGAATTAGATGTAGTTGAGCTTCCACTGCTGAGTTATTGTGCTGAGGACTGTATATTTTTAAAACACAAAACCTGCCTCTTGGTCTTTACTCAGTGGACTAGGGCTTCACACTGTATAGAATATTATGCAATATCGCAACGCACAGTATCACACAATACATACAGCAAAACATGGCTGAGCTGCAATAAATCAAAATGGTCTGTAAGCTGTGCTTTCGCACTACACATCAAAATATTTGGCAAATTAGAAGCAGCCCAACCGCCCTTGATGACCCTCGCCCCCATAGCACAGGCTGCTCACTGTGTATAGCCTAGCCATGATGAAAACGCTGGAAGGAAACACATTACAACTTTATGACTATTTGTTTATTTATCGCAAGTTCAGCAATGTACATTTTTCTTGATAGCGCGTAACCCTACACCTTGAGACTTTATACACATGGGTTAACAGGAGAGAGCAGAGTAGAGGAAAGGAAAGGTCGTAACAACCAGACATGCACTGGAACCAAAAGCTGTCAGACTGGCGTAGTCCTGTACATGCTGATACATTTACATGCAAACATACCGGTACATGCATACATAGCGCAGCTACTAACAAATATTGTTATGTCGATCAATCTGTTGGCAAATTTTATTAGTCAATAAATCTAGATGACTGATTTTCTGCCAAATACCAACATCTAGCATTTGTTTTTAGTTTGCTTTTTTATAAACATTAAAATGTTGCGTGCTACAAAATAAAATATGAGTATAATATATTGCATCATGTCTATACAAAAGTATAGAATGTATTGGTATCATTCGAATAGTTTAAACATGCAACTCCAGCTTAGTAAAACAATATATTGTTTTACTCTTGCTCCAGTGTTTGGTGCTGCCGAACAGTAACATTCTTTAGTGTCAGATGTTGCTGCCAATTTGTAGTCAACAAAAAATGACATTAAAACAGACTTTCTGTGTGCTTGGGTGTTTCAGAGTTTGTTGTGTCTTATAGGCTAACCTTTTTTGACACAGGAATATGAGCGCCTTCAGTACCGCAACGTCTGTCGACAACTTTTTTTTTTTTGTCTAATGACACTTGTGGCCAGGACTATAAATTGTCCCTAATTGCCAGCTCACTGTAAGGTCAGCAGACTGTGGTGAATCACTGTGGCTAAGTGCGAGTGTGGGCTTGTGTGATTGATGTCATATCCTGTGAAGCCTGGCTGAGGGACATGGGTTGGTGTTGAAGCCTCCCTCTTTTCATACAGGCACATCTTAAGAAGTTAGAGTATCGTGGAAACATTTCTTTATATTCTTAATTAAATTTAAAAAGTGAAATGTGTATTATATAGATTTTTTTTTACGAACAAAGTGAAAAATGTAAAGCCCTTGTTTTCTTTCATTTTGATGCGTACTTCTAATGAAAACCCAAAGTGTTTAGTATCTCTGAAAAAAAAGGAATATTACATTAGACCAATAAAAAAGAAGGTTTACTACCATGCCAGCCTACTAAAAGTATGTTCATATTTATGCCCCCAGTACTTGGTTGGACTTGCTTTTTGTATTTAAAAAATACAAAATGAATTGCTAATTAATTGAGATGTGTCTGTAGAGCACACCCACCATGTGAGCCCTTGCTAAGCTGTTCTATACAGTATATCTGCATTATACATTAGCTCTTACCATTGCACCATGGCCCCATACCAGGGCTGCACAATATATCAAACATTTCTCATTAGTGTCATACGCAATACACCTACCACAGCTTAACTGCAGTAGAAGTTACATTTCCATAAGCTACGCTTTTGTGCCCTGTATGTCAAAATATTTGGCCAATCAGATGGAGCCTTTGTGGCCTAGATGGTCCTTCTCGCCATAGCATTGGCTGCTCACTGTCTAAGCGGGAATCAAGCTGTAAACGAAAACCCCAAAATGAGATTTTAACACTGTATATTAAAGTATGTTTAAAGTATGTGTTTATTTGTTGCAAGTCATATCACATAACATTGAGCAGTGTTAAAAGGTGTAGCCTTACCACAAATCCCCCAAAAAAGTGTGGAATATTACAGTATAACTCGTACAGACTTGCATAAAGTCAGTAGTCACGGTTAGTGCCTTGTGAGTCATATGTGTGTTTCTGTATGCCTTTGTGTGTTCACGGCAGAACCGAGAGCTGCAGATCATGCGCAAGCTGGACCACTGCAACATCGTCCGTCTGCGCTTCTTCTTCTACTCCAGCGGAGATAAGGTACAAGTCAGCACTGATCTCTGCCCTCCATACCCTCCCCTCCTCTCCTCTCCTCTCCTCTGCTCTGCTCTCCTCTTCTCCTGTCCTCTCCTCTCCCTCTACCTCTACCTCTCCTCTCCTCTCCTCTCCTCTCCTCTCCTTCTCCCCTTCAGTCACCCCCCATTTCCATGATATCTTTTCTTGTCCTTGTTTTTTTTTTCATTTTTCCCTCTCCATCTCTCTGTTGTCTATCTCTTTTTCTCTCCATCTCCCTCCCTTGCCCCAACCCTCAGCTGTCTTCTCTTGTTCTTATGTCCCATCCTCTTGATTGCACAGTTTTGTCTGTGGGGCAGAACAGATTTCTCTGTATGTCAGAGGTGTCAGTGCCGGCTCCAGGAAGTAAAAACCTTGCCATGTACTTCTTGTGATTTCATTAAGTAGGCATATTAAATAGTCTATCTGTCTCTGATGATTTATATGCTCATTAGTGTCAGCTGGTTCAAAGAATTGTTGACGAAATATGTGGCAGGGTTTTTACATTCTTTTCCGGGGATCTGCTCATCTGCTGATGTGTGCATGTTTGATGTGTGGTAACCCTGAATGAGTTGCCCATGCGCAGATAAATAAAATGAAACCAGACCTGTCATGTTGTTTGTGAAGCCCCCTGCCTTGGTGTTAAGTGACTGATTGATTGAGATGTGTTAGCCAGAAGGGACCAGTGATGCTAAATGTGTTAGCCCAAGGGGATTTTTCCCTGCTGGTGCCAGGGCCGCCACGTCCCCTCTGAGGCTGACGCCGGTCATACCCCTGACCGCAGCCGCGTTGGCTCAGTAACGCACCACCCAATGTGTAAATAGCCTGTGTGAAAACCTTCCAGCACATATATTTATCATCAGAATCCCCTCACCAACCCTGGTGCAGCCCCCGTGTTTAACACGTGCTCAGACCAGCCAGTGGAGAGAGAAAGGGAGTAAAGAGAGGAGAGGAAAGAAAAAAAAGGGTAGAAAGGACATGCGGGAGAAGTAGCGATTACGTTTTTCTGCCTGTTGAATTTGTTAAAATTAGATAGGGAGGGATAGATTTACTTTATTGATCCCAAGCTGGGAATCTGACTGTTATTCTTACTTAATTAAAAGTACGTTGCAGAGCCCCCCCAGAAGTGTGTCACTGTGCTTTTAAAAGGAACATGACATACTCAAAATCACCCATTACAGACATATGCACACACACACACACACACACACACACACACACACACACACACACACACGTACGTTCTGTGCCTCAGTGTCGCCTGTTGCAAATGGGTAAGTACCTGGAGCTCCCAGAACTGCTCATCTGGCACCAGTCTTCGGGAGCGAGCCAATCAGCTGGCTTGCCGCAGCCAGCCGGCCAATGGGAGGTGCCGGCTGGAGCTGCTGTTGTGAGGCAGGAGAGTGAGTCAGCGTCTGAACACAGGGGCTGAGGCGTAGTGCTACTTTGGAGAAGGCTCAGAAGGAACAAGAGACAGACCACACGTGACAATAATGCCCACAATAAAGCACAGCGATCATTCGCCTTCCTGTCTGAGGGTCCGATTATTTGTAATGGTGTGTTTTATAGTCATCTGTTCCAGGCGTGGCATCAAGCAGGAATTTGAGAAATGGTGTGTGTCTGTGTGTGAGAGAGGCAGAGTGCCTTCATTAATAAAACAACCTGGCAGTATATGGTGCGTATACTGCGTAGTGTGTGTGTGTCGTGAGCTGTCATAGGTTCTATCTTGTTTATTTAAAAAAAATCTTGTCAGGTCTTGTCAACACATCTTTAGTTCCTCATGTATCTTTCTGTGTCCCTTGTAGAAGGACGAGGTGTATCTGAACCTGGTGCTGGACTATGTCCCGGAGACGGTGTACCGTGTGGCAAGACACTACAGCCGAGCCAGGCAGATGCTCCCCATGATCTACGTGAAGGTACGCCAGTCCTTCTCTCTCCCGTCCTCTTTCTGCTCATCTTCCTTCTCTCTCCCTCTGCTACCCTCTGTTTCCCCCAAATATGTACTCCTGGTAGAATTATATTTTATTCAAGTAGTTAAATAAATGTTTGCAAGTTGGCATCAAAGATGTCAAATGATTCTGTTAAATGTAATGTACAATAAATATTGGAAGAGTAAAATAGAAAGTTAGAAAGGTTGCAGATAAAAACAAATAGGTGCAACTCAAACCTAGTGTTGCAACTCACTTTTGTTGGTTTTAAACATTTTTGAGTAGGTTTACGTTTCAAATTGCTGTATGTTCCCTGTAAAAAAAAAAAGCCTTTTGGAAATACCTCGAAGAGTTAACCAGTTTATTTATTGCAGTGGTTCTGCGAAACATTCATCATTTTCAGACTGGCAATTTATCCTCAGGGAGCAAACAAATAAAGATGGCCGTGCCTTTCTGACATGTTCCGTCTCTGTCTGTCTGTGCAGTTGTACATGTACCAGCTGTTCCGCAGTCTGGCCTACATTCACTCCTATGGCATCTGCCACCGTGACATCAAGCCACAGAACCTGCTGCTGGATCCAGAGACCGCCATCCTCAAGCTCTGTGACTTTGGGAGGTCTGTCTGTCTATCTGTCTGTTTCTGTCTGTCTGGCTGTCTGTTTCTGTCTATCTGTGTGTCTGTCTTATTAGATGTGAAAGATTTGAGATGAATTTCAAATGTTCCCACCATGTGTTTCCGCCTGTCTCTGTTTCTATCTGTCTTGTCTGTGTGTCTGTCTTGCCTAATGGTTTTGGCGTTAGGCATTAAATCGGATGTTTGCAGATTAGATTTCCTGTACCAGTACGGAAAATGTGAGTGGGGGAGTGAATAACTAGCACTCTTCCTGCACCTTCATCTATGGCTTGAGCAAGGCATTAACAGCTGTAGAGCTTGCACAGTTGAGGCTGTACAGTAAACTTAAATGGAAACATGCAATAATACCTCAAGAAATGCAATTTGGTGCAAATATGTGCACCTCACTATCAGCTTTAGTTGTAATGTAGTACACCCTATGTGAATATGGAGTTAGCCCTACTTCATTTAGTAAATACGTTTGTTAATTAGAAGTGACTTGGTTTGAGGTGAATTTGAAATGTTCCCACCTTGTCTTCCCTTATCGAGTCAGAAGTAACATGACAAGGGTTGGCTGGAAACCCCTACACTCTCAGCTCCAGTATGCTGTTCGCTGGTGGTGATGCTTCTGGTGATTGTTCCTTTTAACAGCACTGGCACCTGAATGACAATAATGATAATAATGATGATGATTGTTGTGATGAATGAGAGGATGATGATTGGTGCTATTGGTCATAATGAAGACCATAACTATATTGTTGCCAAGCATGGCGCTGTGATGATGACGTTAATGGCTACGATCTCTTGTCTCCTGCAGTGCGAAGCAGTTGGTCCGCGGGGAGCCCAACGTGTCGTACATCTGCTCCCGCTACTACAGAGCACCCGAGCTCATCTTCGGAGCCACAGACTACACATCCAGCATAGGTGAGCACTGACGTCGGTTACACACATTTAACATGAACACACATCCAGCATAGGTTAGCACTAACGTAGATTACACACATTTAACATGTAAACATCCAGCCTAGGTTAGCACTAACGTCTGTTACATACATTTAACATGTAAACATCCAGCATAGGTTAGCACTAACGCCAGTTACACACATTTAACGTACACATATCCAGCATAGGTTAGCACTAACGTCGATTACACACATTTAACATGTAAACATCCTGCATAGGTTAGCACTAACGTCGATTACACACATTTAACATGTAAACATCCAGCATAGGTTAGCACTGACGTCGGTTACACACCTTTAACATGAACACACATCCAGCATAGGTTAGCACCAACGTCGGTTACACACCTTTAACATGTACACACATCCAGCATAGGTTAGCACTAACGCCAGTTACACACATTTAACATGTAAACATCCAGCATAGGTTAGCACTAAGGTCAATTACGCACATTTCACATGTAGATATCCTGCATAGGTCAGCAGTTATCTTATTCACACACATGACACGGCCCACTAGACGTTTCACATGTACACATCCAGCATTCGTAAGTAGAGGAAGAGAGCATATCTGCATATCGCCTATTATTAGCCACTTTCCTGCTGTTCCATCTAAAACAAAGCTTTACCTGGTGGAAATGAAAATAGACCAATTCAGCTCCCATAAACTTTACTTTGTTTGAGTAAGTGAACTTATAACGTTTATTTTAAACAGATTTTACATTAAAATCTCTCTCTGTCTCTCTCCCCCCTCACAGATGTGTGGTCGGCAGGCTGTGTCCTTGCAGAGCTGCTGCTGGGTCAACCGATCTTCCCCGGGGACAGCGGAGTCGATCAGCTGGTGGAGATCATCAAGGTATGTGCACTTTAACAATGATGGACTGAAGAAGGAGCTGCTTTTAATCTCATTGTACATAGTGTATACTGACACTAAAAGGCATTATTGTGTATGTATGTATGTATGTATGTATGTGCCATGCGTGTGTGAAAGCTGATCAGGTGTGTTTTGTGTCTCTCAGGTCCTGGGCACACCCAGCAGGGAGCAGATCCGAGAGATGAACCCCAACTACACAGAGTTCAAGTTCCCCCAGATCAAAGCACACCCCTGGACTAAGGTATGTCTGCAGAAACTGCACCGTGCTCCCTGCTTCTTCCGCACACATGCATGCATGTGGACACACACACAAACATACACAAACAAGCACACACACACACACAGAAAAGCGTTTTGCTTGCACTAGTGCATCCTGGGAAATTGTGCCCAGGATAACTCCACACACACTCACTCCCACACACACACACACACACACACAGAGTAAACACAGAGTGGCCACAGTTTTTACTGAACTTGTCCGTGTGTGTGTGTGTGTGTGTGTGTGTGTGTGTGTGTGTGTGTGTGTGTGTGTGTGTGTGTGTGTGTGTGTGTGTGTGTGTGTGTGTGTGTGTGTGTGTGTGTGTGTGTGTGTGTGTGTGTGTGTGCTGCAGGTATTCCGTCCCCGCACCCCTCCGGAGGCGATCGCTCTGTGCTCGCGGCTGCTGGAGTACACGCCCTCGTCCCGCTTCTCCCCGCTGGAGGCCTGCGCCCACTCCTTCTTCGACGAGCTGCGCGAGCCCAACACCAAGCTGCCCAACGGCCGCGACCGCCCCCCCCTCTTCAACTTCACCACTCAGGGTAGGCAGCCAGCCAGGCAGGCGTGTCTCACCTTAGTAACCTTCCTCCTTCCAGGGGGCAAACTGTGATTTTTTTTTTTTTTTTTTACCAGCCACTGACAAATAAGTAATAACAATAATTCCCCAGCCACTCAATAGTAAAATGATTATTTTGTGTCCAAAATTGACCAGCCACTTTCATATTTTACTAGCATGTGGCTGGTGCAAATTTCCATTGCTGCTGCAGACATCCCAAGTTATGAAAGTAAAAAGTCCTGCCACATATTTGCTCCAGCCAGTTCACTGAACCAACTGATCCTATTAAAGCAACACTAAGTAGTTTTTCTTTTTTTCAATCTTAAAATAATGTTTCCAAAATCATTTCAGTGGTGCATTAACTCAGAACAGGGTGAACGGCGGGCATCTTTGCGGGCATCTATGTTCTGTAACCGCACTATGCAAGTCTGCAAAAAGCAGGTCGCTGCTCTGTAGTTTAAATAAGACATAGGAAAGACAATTCGGCTTCCAACCTGTATGATGACCAAAGAGGAAAAAATGCTTTAGTGTTGCTTTAAGCACATCTCTTCTGCCAGGTAGATGAGGTTATTAGTGAAATCACCTGTGTAAAGACCACAGGCAGAAGGAATGCATGGCAGAACTTTGACTTTCCTAAGATGGTTTGTGTACCTCTGGTCACCAGATGCCATAGAGAAGGAGTGGGTTTTGAATTGAATTGAATTGAATTGAATTGACTTGACGTGTTTAATTGAATCATTTCAGTAATTCAGTGTTGTTGTTGTTGTTGTTGTTCTAGAGTTGTCCAGTAATCCGTCCCTGGCGTCCATCTTGATACCGGCTCACGCCCGTGCCCCTGCGGTCTCCAGCCCCGCTGGATCCGCTAACCCAGGTCAGTCTGACCTTTAATCACCACCCAGGGTCAGTATATACACACACAAGCTAAAAATCGTTCAAATGTAGAACATTTTTAAGAAAAAGCCAAATCCTCTTTGTCCTATTTTGTTGTCTTATCAGTGTTTACATGTTCCTTTTGCTTCCCCTTGATCAGCCATATTATGCAACCCATTTGGTTAAAAATAAAAAAAAATATGGTTCTTGGAACATTTAACAAAGGAAAGAAAGTCTGCTTAAATCTCATTGGCTCCTTTCTCTGTCACTCTCTCTCTTGGTTGTCAGACCCCAGCAGTGGAGAACACGGCCAGACCCCCAGCGCTGCCTCCTCTGCTAACCCCTCCTCCTGAGCGCCAAGCCCCGCCCAGCACCCCTATCAGTAGGCCAATCCCGTGCTGCCGTGATCTCGACCACGCCCTCCCGGTTCTGTGGAGGCTGCGGCTCTCCTTGCCGTCTATCAAAATGGAAAACAAGCAAAACAAAAAAAAAAAAGAAGAAGAACTCAAGGAAACATAGAAGAGCCATCTTTAATCCCACCCCTCTGCTCTTCCCTACCCTACACACACACACACACACACACACACACACACACACACACACACACACACACACAGACACACACACACACACCTCTCCCAACTCTGTGACGCTGGGTTTTTACTGCTGTTATTCCACTCATTTGTTTTTTTTCGTCTTGTCGTTCTTGTCATTATTTATTTGTACAAAAGGACATCGGTGATTCATGGAAGCTGCTCGTGTCTCCACATTGTGATGGAGAATCTGACTGTTGGTGTAGTGAACACACACAGACACACACACACACAAAAAAGGCATCACACGTGCAACTGGACACTGCCGACGTGCACGGAACCCTGTGAAGAATGTGATGATGGACGGACGGTTCACTTTTTACCTCCTGATGTCTTGTTTATTTTACTGAAAAAAGAAGCCCAATGCTGGCCGTAATATGCTGGCTGCAAATGCCTGTCGGCCTGAACAGTGGCACGGAGGGGTCTGCTATTGCCCTCTAGTGGCCAAAGGCCCGTATTGCACCCTCACTTGCTTGTTTGAAGGCTCTCTTGTAAGCTCGGCAGTCCATGCCTGCCACCATTTTCCTGCAGAAGGGAGAAGACTGCAACTGACTTGCCTACCAGACTCTGAAGGAAACTTTTGTTGTTATGCAGTTGAATCACTTCGTGGGTTTGTGTGTGTTTGTGTTATGATTTGGAGTAGAGTACAGGATGGTGAATCCTGGAGGCAGGAAACTGACCGTGGAATGTCACTTAATTTATCTTTTATGTTGCTTTTAAACCACTTTATAGTCTTCCCGCTGTCCCGTCCCAACAACACATAGATAAACAACAGCCTACACATATGTAACTGCTCCACCAAACTGAATTGTGTGTGTGTGTGTGTGTGTGTGAGTATGTGTATGGACACGTGTGCCTGTGTCTTGTCTGTCTGTCTATTTGTGTACTTTTGCAAGTCTGCATGCATTGCTCATGTGCTGTTAACAAGCAGACCCCTTATATTAGGGGGAAGAAAATCAGAAGAAAGAAATCAGGGCAAAGCTAGCATAGCTACCCCTACACAGTTATCACAATGCAATGATTCCATTAGACACAGCACCACCACACAAGTTTGGAGTGCCTTTAACACACACCCCTACCCACACACATACACACACCCGCAAGCACACATCCTCTCAAGTTTTTCGTCGCGTGTATGTGAACTGTATGTTGCTGTTTAAGTGGTGTTTAGCTGAGAGGCTGGTGGTGGTTGTGCTGTTATTGTCCCAGTGCCGTGGAAGTGCGTAATGTCACTACCGTGTCAAGGCTAATCAGCACTCAGCACAGGCACCGTCAACGTCATGGACTCACAGTCCACCAGGGTGGGGTGGGGGGTGGGGGGGGTGGTGGTGTTCCAGGAAGGAGCTCAGCAACTCCAAGCAAGTAGTAAACCTCCTAATACAGGGGTCTTATGGCTTTTATTCTAGTAAAACAGAGCCGTCGAGGCTCTGCTATTGGAAGGTTTACCACTTACTTTGAGTTAACTTATGTTGGTCAGTCAGTTCAACCAAGTGCTTCAAATACCCTCGTGGTCCCTTAAATCTGCACACAAGTACTAGCCTTGAGCTGGACCTAAGTGCTTCATAATCGTTACTAAACAATGATGTAGTGGCTGTAGAAGTTGAGTGCTTTTGTGCCAAAGGGTTGCATGACTCAAGTGGAATTGCCCTTTGGTTTGTGTGTGTGTGTGTATGTATGTATGTATGTGTGTGTGCGTGTGTGTGTGTGTGCTTGCAAAGTGTATGTAAAGTATGCTTGCTGTGTAATATTGGTACCCGCTCATGAGTTGGTTATCCCTGACCACACGAGGAAGATGTTCAGTTTGCACATTCGCAGAACGTTCAGAAGCTTGGATCATCTACGAAAAGACTCACGGTGCGACCATGTTTGTATAAAGCAGCAGGACTGTTTGCTGCTTAAGAAACTAAGCAGCGTCTCATCCCTACTTGAATTGCTACCCCCTCGCCCCCCACCTGAAACTTAAAGAACAGGGCTGTCTGGTTCCTCACGAAGAGGAGAACCTCTGATATCCACGCAGGTTCTGTTCAATGCGTCGTCTGTAAATACTTCCGGTTCTGGTTCCATGTGTCACTTGGTTCCGAGCAGTAGGTTTATGGTACTGCATTCAATAAAGTGTAGGTTAGCTTGGGAACACTACATGCCTGTTGTCTCTCTGTGACTGTTTCTCTGACTGAATTGCTAATTCACTGATGGGAATTATGGAAATGCTCAGGAACTGAAGGGGGGTGGGGGTGACCATGCTGTGGAATTGAAGAGGTGTCAATACCAGCTTAAGGGGGAAAAATTTGATCCAACCATTTTCTGAGCCAGCTGATCCTACCTCACCTGCTGTGTTAGATGCACAGGCAGGAAGGAATACATGGCAGGGTTTTTACTTTTTGAAGCTGGGATTGACAACTCTGTTGAAATGATCAAAATCTGCAAACACAAGATAATTGAGAATGTGCGTGAGAGAGAAAGAGTACACTTGTCTATCCTCAGTTGACCCCTCTGTAGATATGTGTCTGATACACAAACATAGTTAAAATTAAGATATTTTAAATAAGTTCATTAAGCTTTTTTTTCAGTCCCACCTCACCATCACACAGGGTTGTGGACTTCAGGACCAGTGGAAAGTCCTTGGCTTCAGGCCAGATTTGATGTAGCAACAGGTGTCCTTGGTCACTGGGATGGACACCGCTCACCCAGTCTGCACCATCAAGCCTTTTCCCAGAGCTTCTGATAAAGACCTTCTATTTATAAAACTGTTCTTTTATATGCTCAGCATTTAGGTGGAAGGGACAGCTTGATAAACTTAAATTCAGGCCATGAAAGCCACTCGTACCACGCTATACGCAATTAAAGCCTGAGGTTATTTATATTCCTTCAGTTGTAGATTTTTTTCCCCTTGTTTTCAAGATAAGGTATTTCTATGGCATGCCATAAACACACGTCAGAAAACAGTAAGATACTGTTCTTAAAATTAAGATAAACTAGTTTGTTTTTCTACATTTATATATATAAAAGATCATGTCCAATGTTTACACCCTTTCTTAATCAGTGGTAAAACCTTTGCTGTCGTTACTATCAGAATGGTAAAACACTTCACATGTCTCCACTTGTATTTTGGACTATTTGTCTTTTGCAGTGAGCGGTAGGTTTCTAAGACCATAGGGCCTTACCACTCTGGCCTTGGGTTCTCTCCAGATTTTTGGTGGGTTCAGGCAAGGACAGGTTGCTGATACTATTTTTTCCAGTTGTCTACTGGACAGCCTTCTACTGTGAAAAAGTATTGAGCCACACTTAGTTATGTTGTTTTGGCAATGTTAACATTACCATATATGTGAGTATATAATTATGTTTCTATATCTGAAAATGCAGATAGTATATTAAAAACACAATCACCTTCATAAAATGGCTTCTACAAGCAGAAGTAAGTCTGACCCCCACTTGTAATTAAAACGCAAAGATGTTCTGGTACTGAATACTGACTTAGAAGCCATGTAAGAGAGGATTGGGACATTTGTACAGTAAGCCTACAATGTTAGAAGGTCCAGGACTGCCTCATCTTTGACTACTTTATTGTCTTAATGTAGTCATCTTTTCTCATAGGTCTTTCTCATTTGAGTTTAGAAACTAAAAGTTATAGTAGTTATGCTTAGCTTGATGCTGAATACAGTTGTGTTACACCAAAAGCATGAGGCAGAGCGTGAGGGAGAATTATTAAAAATACAGAACAAATATTCTCTTTTCTTTCTGAGAATAGAGACCAAAGCCATGCCCTTGTGTGTAAATAACTCGATTTGACAACTGAATTAATGACCAAAAGCTCTACTCTTTGTCCACGGAAACTTTTCTGTTAAGGCAAGTAAGGTCATGCCTTCAGCTCTGGGGTTTTGTGAGAAGCACACAAAGCATTTCACCTTTTAGCATGCAAACAGTTAGAAACAATTTAATTTTGTCTTCAACATTTTTATGTTCTACAATACTGCCATACTGTCTCAACAATCTAATTTGGCTTTAAAGAGATACTATGTAACTTTGAATGCTTTTTCTCAAAAGAGCTCTTCCTAGTGTCTCCAAGTAAATGGGCACTCATAAAAATAGACTGTTTCCCCCTTCCCCCTAAGGGAGCCGGGACGGACACCCAGATATTGCAAGCGTGGTATTCTGGCCACAGACAGCAGGGGCCATCAAGAATCTTCAATGGTATGGCTTATTTATTCTACTGACTTATGAAGATGACTACTTGAAAAAGTTGCATAGTGTTGGTTTAATGTCTACGACATGATAAATCTGAAAATCTGTAACTAAAGGTTAATCCAGCCATAGTGACAGTGTGTGTGTGTGTGTGTGTGTGTGTGTGTGTGTCCAGTTGCAATTTAATATATTATTTGGTGTAAATATATAGCTTCATCTTATCCAGAAAAAAAACTGTAATTGAAGTTCAAGTAAGAATGTGTAACTCTAAAAGCACCCTGAACACCTACGCACTGTATCTGTTTGTCCAGAGTGACGTGAAATGTGCTGACCTTATCGAGTTTTGAGTTTATCAATGTGAAAAACGGCGTGTGTAGGTTTGGATGCTGGACTGCCGCGATAAGAGCAGGGTTTAAAAAGAAGGAGAGAAGAGAGGAAAAACACGCAGGACCTGCAACCCCGTCAGGAGGTGAGATGGAGGCTGAGTTAGGACATTAACAGAGTAGTAAGCTGATGGTCTGTACTAACCTCTCTCTCTCTCTCTCTCTCTCTCTCTCTCTCTCTCTCTTTCTTTCTCTCTCTCTCTCTGTCTCTTTGACTTTGTCACTCTCTCTCTATCTATCTTTCTCTCTATATATCTGTCCCTCTCTTTCTCTGTCTAGACGTAAAAGTCTGAAGATTAAGACAAGATGAAAGTCTTTGCTTTTGCCCTCGTCCTCATGGTGGCCCTCACCTATGGTAAGTCTCGCTCCTTCTCTCTCTCTCTCTCTCTCTCTCTCTCTCTCTCTCCTTCTCTCTCTCTCTCTCTCTCCCCCTCACCCACTCATTCCTCTAGTCTATAACATTCTCTATCTGTTTGCCTTTCTCTCACCATCTCTTGCTCTGTAATTTACAGCTTGGGACGAGTTTGTATATTATGTTATAGGTCAAGTTAATTTTAGCTATTTGTATATGATATAATATGTATTATTATAAGTCTGGGTGAAAGAACATTTAAAACAACTTTTTTTTAAAAGTAGGACAATATTCATTAATGTGAAAATGTCCTTAATGAATAGTGGTAATAGGAGGCATGAACATAAAGTAATGAGGAGCTTTATGGATAGTAATGGGGTGAATGGGGTTATGCTGAGGCTTGGCAGACTCATTGTCCCCACTTCCCTTTTCTGCTCTTTATGTCCCTCTTTATGTCTTTTCAGAGGAGGCAAAGGTGTCCATTTTGTCAAGTCTTTTTTAGTTTCCATTGTACCTCAAGGTGTGGTTAGTTATCTATCCACCTGACCGTGTGTGTGTCTGTGTGTGTGTGTGTGTCTGTGTGTGTGTCTGTGTGTGTGTGTGTGTATGTATGTGTGTGTGTGTGTGTGTGTGTGTGTGTGTGTCTCTCTCTCTCTCTGTGTGTGTCTCTGTGTGTGTGTCTGTGTGTGTGTCTCTGTGTGTGCCTGTGTGTGTCTGTGTGTGTGCCTGCCTGCCTGTGTGTGACTGGGTGTCTGTGTCTCAGGTGAGGCCCTGGAGTGTTACAACTGCGTCCACAGCTCGCCTGACGCCGCCGACTGTGTGGAGACCATCGAGACCTGCCCCCCTGAGCTGGACTCCTGTGCCAAGATCACCTACCCTCCTCCTGCCCGTGAGTCTTACACACACCCACACACACACACACACACACACACACACACACACATACAAACACACACACGTACATACACATACACATTTTGCGCTTGTGACCAGTCTGCACTCTCTCCAGACTTTTTCTTACAGCACAAACTAATAAAACATGCACAAACCTCATTTAAATTCTACCTACTCTATTATGTTTGTGCCCGTAGTCATTAACACAATCTTTCTTACCCAATCACCTGCACAATGCCCTCCAACCCTAATGTACAATATGGTGCAACACACTGGCAATTTATAACTTTTTATATAGCAATAGTATATCTTCCACATAATGTTCTTGGCACCAGTGCTTATGACTGTATTATACAGGCTTAAGGATTGTTTTTGTCAAAAGAAAGTTACAGTTTTGGAGTGAATCATGAACAACTTTTAGATATAAATATTTAAACAGTTCCAAAAGAAGAGTAAAACTTTGAGGCACTTCTTCAAGACTTCAAGACCTTTATAGTCATTATGTAGTTGCCTGTACGAAACTAAGGCCTCAAAGGTGCCAGATAAAGGTATCAAAGTGTCAAAGTACAATAATACAAGTAATACAAAAATAAATAATAAGTGTTGATGACCTATATACAGACTAGTACAGCAGTAGTAGTGTTGCACTGTGAGGTAGATATTGCACACATATGCTGTGGGTATTGCACAGTTTGAACAACTCAAGTTTGAACTTCATTAAATACAGGCTACATGCCTATGTTTTCAACAAATATTTGTCTCAATCAGACATGAATACTTTTAAATATAGCAGATGTACAGATGAATAGATGTACAGCTTTTCTTGGTAGTAATAATATTTCCTGTCTCTTCTTTCCCTTTTCTGTCTCTTCCTGTCTCTCTCTGTCTAACTTCTCCTCCACTCTGCAGAGAACATGTTCCACAAGTCTTGCTACAAGATGTTGGAGTGTCTGAAGTTGGGCGTCACTCATGGTGTCAAGGTCTCCTGCTGTAACTGGAACCACTGCAACGCATAAGAGCCCTCTTCCCACTGCAGTCACGCACAGCACCCAGCCTCACACACACATCATGGCAGCTGTGATGAACATGAATCACAAATAAAGATCTTAAATGTTCAGAAGGCAAATATTCTGGTCTATGTCATTATTTTAATGATAGAATAATAACAATAATAACAATAACAATAACAACAACAACAACAGCAATAATAATAACAACAACAATAATAATAATAATAATGATAATAATTATAATAATAATAATAATAATAATAATAATATATTAATACATAAGGATAATAATACAAACATCGCAACACATCAGAGAAGCTGAATTCATTGACTCCTTCACATGGCAGCTGAAGACCTACCTGTTCAACCTAACCTTAATGACTCTATTCAAAGACCCCCTGGACAGTCAGAGACCTATCATGCTTACCTGCCCCATTCACAGACGTTCCCCACCAGCCCCCCCGGCAGATGGGCCATGGCTCTGCCTGAGGTTTTTTTCTAGATCGAAACAAACCAACGCAAGCAGGGAGGTTTTTTTTTACCCGTCGCTCACTGGGGGCACTAGCAGGAACTCTCCACAGCGCCCCAATGAACTTCCTCTTTTTTGGCACTACTAAGCTACAACACATGCTGTATTGTGTTTACTTGCCAAACTGTGGAAGTGCTTGGAGCTGCATCTTGTATGAATTGTGCTGTACAAATACAGTTTATTTTTCATAATATATATTATTGATAATATATAATAATAATATCAGTAATAATAATAATAGTAATAATAATAACCATCACTGTTATTATTATTATTATGTGACAAAATGGACAGCAGTGGCAGAGCCTAGTGTTGGTGAAGATATTTTAGCATATTTCATGTATATAAGGTGGAACCAGGTGGACTACTACTAGATCATCTACCTGGAAATTACTTATTATACATATAAAGCTTGAAGAGAGAGGGAGTGAGAGAGGAAGAAAGACAGAGAGAGAGGGAGAGACAGGCAGGCAGGCAGGCAGGCAGACAGACAGACAGAAAAGGGTATTCTGATAATGATATAACTCAGGTTAGTGGGCACATCTCAAATATCAGCTCAATGTCAATGACCAAAACTCAGTCCACAGGCAGCTCTAATCTCTGATGCATGGGAGATTCTGTGTCCCTGCTTGACAGACTCTGTCCACACTCAGACTGCAGCCGAATGGATTGTGTCTGGCCCTGATTTGGCCCAGATAAGGTCTAATGTCAGAATACAGTCAGCTCCTCCCATATGGATCAATTATTTTGTTTATAAGCATATTGTTTTGGCCTTTTGTGCCTTTTTTGTACAGGACAGTGAAAAGATAGCAGGAAATGAGTGGGACAGAGAAATGGGTAATGGTTGGGAAATTACCACAGGCTGGATTCAAACCTGGATCCCCATGGGCACTTGATGCGTTGATACTTGATTCATGATACGGGTGCTCTAACCACTGCTCGCCCAACATGGTTCAATAGTATTGAACTTGCCTTAACTCAAGTGTTTGATCTCCAGTTACAGCTGATTAGTGGGATTTGTCGACAGGGTCAGCACTGGCCCGGAAAAGACATTAGTAAATGGTCCACTTTGCTTAAAAAACATATAATAAACTACAGTTTGACTTAACGTTTAAAAAATGTGAGTATAAATTGCTGTTTTTCTTGTGTCTAATTATTGTGGGATGCAACACTAAGGTGGTTGGTGGTCTGCCTTTACATGTAAATGTGCCTGAGCTAGTCACTGGACGACCCAGCTTGCTACAGCTCCCTCTCAGAAAGCTTAGATGAAATGTACGACCTCTGTGTATAATTCCGGTTTACAAGTTGTTCAGTGGAGAGCAGGCATAATGTATGTGACAATAGGAACTACTGTTGGTTATCCGGTTATTCACAGTCAGTTGGTATTAGACCAAGTTGAATGTACCTCACACTTTAAGTTTTCATTTAAGTTCATAACCCAGTTGGGTGGAAACAAAGCAACTTGTGTATGCAACTTTTGGAATTAAGAACCTACTTTAACAACATACCCTGGTCACATGACAAACAGACTTGCAGGGCCTCAGGTTCTGACTTCCCCCTGCCGTGCTGTTGCTCTATGAAGCCACCCTGGAAGTTCCTGAAGGGGGAACAGAGTTGTGGTTTCCAGCATTTCGCAAGTGGACCAGTCTGGGCGTGAAGACATGCCGACCAAAGACTGTGATTAATTGACAGGCACATGACTGGGCTGAGCTATATAAGACTGGGAGTCTGTGTGGGAGGCTTGACTTGTGTGGAGGCAATTCACAAGACCACTTACGACATTACGCTCCGACGGTTTGTGATGTAAATATGAAAACTTTTAATTTTGTTGGCTCTAAAATTGTGCATTTTTGGCAGTTGTTTGGCAGCCTCCTTTTGGCAGACCAGGGGGATAGGACTTTTGTTTGTGTGTGTGTGTGTGTGTGTGTACAAAAATTGCAGTATACTGTATGCAGTATGCAGTATAGTATCTGTGTGAGTGTACTTTTTTGTATGATAACCTGCATTTCATTCCCTTTGTCTGTGTGTGTGTGTGTGTGTAGTCTGAAGCAGCTCTTTGGTCAACATGCGTCTTGTGGTCGCTTGTGCTCTTCTGGTACTCCTTGTGAGCTCAGGTAGGTCAGCCAATCAACTGTCCATTTCACACAGACAACTGCATGCTGCCCATACCACCCACGCACACACACACACACACTATAGAATTACAATATTACACCATATAAGACCATAAGACTAACTGACATACATAGTTGATGGGGAGGGGGTACCTGACTCAAAATGTGCTCTGTTATGCTCTCAACGTGGGAGGTGTAAGTACACAAGTAATTTATGTGAGACATAGACACGTAACAATCTTAAAATGTCACAGCGGTTCCAAGTGTATTCTGAGCTTACTGTACACAATCCTCCTGTGCACGGTGCCGTTCCCACACACTGTTAACCGGGCGTCATTGTCATGACCCTTGCTCACACGTATGATGGGGTAGCCTAAATGCAGAGGTTGAATTTCATTGTGTTCACTGTGTGCTATGTGATCACAACAACAAATGGGAATCACTAATCACTAATCAATCATCTGTGCTGTCCTGTGCCCTGTCTCAGGTGAAGCCCTGAAGTGTAACTTCTGCATAAGTAAGTCCGAGACCTGCGTACCCTCGACGCAGACGTGCCCGCCGTACCTGAACGCCTGCGCCAGTGTGCTCTACATCAACCCGCCGCTGGGCATCACCCGCAGCTGCATGAGCATGGCCACCTGCCAGCACTACCAGCAGATGCCCAACGTAGCTGCCATTTGCTGCAGCACCGACCTCTGCAACTAAACTGTGTTGTACTGTGAAAAATATGAGACGGTCAAGAGTAAGTAGTGCCTTGGACGCTACTTTTTTTTTTTTTTTGGTGTTTGGGACCAGAGCAGCTCTACACTCTACCACCCGGTAGCAGTCTTGGCTAATTGTTTGTTTGTATTGTGTTGTACTTTGTATTGAGGGGAAATGGACCGGACAACAAGATATAAGTTCACGCCATTTTGACACATTATAGCATTTAATGACACAAACAGCCTCGGTGTAGCAACTTCTCTGAATCCAATTGACACATAAGCTTTTCCCCCTGGCTTTGAGACCCACTTTATACTCTGTTGCTAATGTCCATTCTCTTTCCGTGCTGAGTCTGACCCACCTCTTGGCCAGTGGAAGATTTAAGTCCTAAGTAACAGTACACAGGGTCAGTGGGAAATGATGAGTGTTTTTTTATGTGACAAAAAACAAAACATGTTTTTATCTCACCTAATAAAAAACAATTAAACAAATGTGTAATAAAATCTACAATTAATCTGCTGAGTCTTTCCCCTTTTTATATTTTATGAGATAAACTACTAAAGTCTTTTAAAAGGAGGTTGAGCATGACTTGCATTTCTTCATGCTGCACTAATATCAACATATGGTATTGGCTCAAAACAAAGTGAAGCTAAATCTTAAAACCATTCAATCACACAATTCCTGTTATGGTATGCCCCCACTACGGATAACTGGTTCAGGCTAGTGAGGATTAGCTATGTCTTTGTGCTACTTTTGTATTGCTACAAAGAACTTCCTGAAAAGCTTAAAGCAAAGCCTCAGAATTTTGCTGAGCTTTCACTGAAAAAGCTCAATAGGCTATCTGCTGGCTAGTTGATTTCCAAGGAGTTACCTCACAACCACAAAAAACACATTTCAATTAGTGAGAATTTCACAAATTGCAGAATAACGTGTAACTGTTCTAATAAAACACAGACAGTTCACTTGACAGTTTTTCAGAGAAATGTTAAATTCATTTTATGCGCTAAATAGTAGGCTACTAACTCGTGTATTGTATGGAAATGTATACAGTAATAGTCCATCTCCTTGGCTGTGATGGTTTCTTCTTCCACTAGAGGTCGCTAATGAATCATGCTTGTGTCTTGCTGGGTCTGGGGACTATTCTGTGTATCCAGCACTACAAAAAAACGGCAACACAGACTCACTAACTCACAAGCAGGCACTTATACAAGACACACACACACACACACACACACACACACACACACACACACACACACACCCGTAGACAGAGCAAAGATCCCATAGACAAGAAGTTCTCAGAGGCAGCATCAATGAGCGTTTTTCAAATGCCTCTGTGTACTACTGGACAGAGCTACAACCAACCAGACCACAAATTTCGATGACGAATTCGCAGCATTAATTTTTCATCAGTGCCTGATTTCTCGGGCAAAAGAAGAGCAGAGAATAAGCAGTTTGGCCAGACTGACTTGAATGCAAAATTCATTGCAGCATCACAGGCAATATGGGCGGGCCCAGGCTAACACATGCAATATACATATATACACAACTATACACACAACTACGTTCACATCATGTGCATGTGCATACACACTCACAGGCACAAGATGCAGTTGTTCGGTTTGTAACTGCTGCCAGAAGGAAGTGCTTTCATTCTACCACATTTCCACTGCAGCACACTGTACAGCATTTTCCAGTTTCACATCTGAAACCGCCATTCCTGTCCAACCCCTACAGGTATAGAAAATAAGACACAGGCACACCTCATAATGTCTTTCCAACAGTCTCCCTGAGACTATACTCACACCATAGGCTCAACTGACAACCCAGTAGAATGTAGTATCTCTAATGGATAGTGATATCTGTGCCTAGTTTTTTTTTCACAAGTTTGTCAAAGGCTCTACTTGTAATGAGATACAGTATAATGAGAGCCCTACTTTGTAGAACAGGCCGTCTATCTCGTTTTCCCCTCTCTTTTAATTCAATCCTATTCTGTACGCTTTATTGGCATTGACCATTTAGGTAGAAACAGGGTTGCCAAAGCGCATATAGTATGCAAACATACCTCAAAACATGAAGGTAGCCATGATGTGATTTAACCATAAATGGACTCAAATGCACAAACACATGCACACATGCACATAGGTTTCTCTTATGCTATATATCTCTCTTTCTCCATATTCCTCCATCTCTCTCTGTTTCTCCGCCTCTCTCTCTCTCTCTTTCACTCTTTCCACTGGACACCAGTGACCAATCTCACCTCGCCCCTCTCGGCCCTGGATGTTTTATGGCGCTGAGTGAGCGAGCGTTCCTGGCAGGCTCCCAGCTACGCTAAAGGTGTGCTCACCACATGTGCTTCCTCCTTCCCAAAAATAACAATGCTTGGGTGTTATTTACGCACGTAAACAAGCGTTGCCACTGGAGACAGTAGCCCCACGCGCTAAAACACCCCAACCATCCGACCCATCTATAAGTACCCCCTTGCTATATGGTGTACCCACAGCCCCCATCCCCAAATAAACATAAGGAGGGTGGGGAGGAGGGGACCCTGCAGGCTTTTGCAGGAGAGGCCTCTCCACAAATGGAGGCATTTCCCAGGCAGGTGGAGGTGGTAGTGGGGGGCAGTAGGGGTGCTGGTGGTGGGGTGCTGGTGGTGATATGGGGGAATGCCATTTGGTAGTCAGTGGGAGGGCAGGGGAGACCCCACACACATGCCCACGTAAATCCACACTTACATGAACACAAACACACACACACACACACACACACACACACACAAACAAACACAATTGTGTACACACTGACGGAGGCATTCACACACACACACTCATTTACTTGTCTATGTGCACACACACTCAGCTCTTGCAGCTGTAATGAGACCATTAAATGGTCACAGTCGGTTATTTTTATTTGTGAGGAACACAAACGGCCATGTTTTTTTAAGTAGCTCTCTCTGGAGTGTGTGGCGTTTCACCTCCTAAAGGTTACAGCTTGTGGTTGGACCACCCCAACAACACGACCGGCCTTTCTCCCCTTCCGTGTGCCCTGCCTCTCTCCTTCCTCCGTATCGGAAAAGGAAGCCTACGGTATTATTTTCTCACAGAGCAGATATGTCGGCTCTGGTGTCAAGACATGAAATCAGGACTCTCTCTTCCTCCCTTTCCAAAAAAACCTTCACGCTGGCCTGCAGGAGGTTTGCTGTGGCCCAAGACTGACTGTTTGCTCAGGCACAGAGCTTTGGCCTCCTCGCTCTCTCTCCCTCGCTTTCTCTCTCTCTGTCTCTCTCCCTCTCTCTCTCTCTCAATTCAATTCAAAGGATACTTCTCTCTCTCTCTCATTTCAATACAGTTTAAAGGGTGCTTCTCTCTCTCTCTATTCAATACAGTTTAAAGGGTGCTTCTCTCTCGCTCTCTCTCTCTCTCTCTCTCTGTCTCTTTGTCTGTCTCTCTCTCTCTCCCTCTCTCTGTCTGTCCTGTCACTTTATCCTTCCTTGCCGGCGGTGTGGATGCCTCGGCCTCACCTGGGTGTCTCCTCACGGCGGCCAGCAGCTCTCACCTCTGGAGAGAGAGAGAGAACAGCTGCCCAAGCCGCGCCAGGGTGCAGGCACAGGCACAGGCACACTGAAAGCAAGCAAGCAAGCAAGCAGAGAGCAGCGATCAGCGAGCAGCCCCATCCATAAAACCCAGACAGGAGGAGCTGGAGCAGCGAGAGGGGCTCGTTAACACCCCAGGGAGCCGGGCTAACGGGACCGGCATGGGATGGAGCGGCGGTGGCGGAGCGCATGACAGCATGCGGGAGGAGGAGAGGATAAAATCCGGCCCGGAGAGTGGAGGAATTTCGTTCAGTGTTTCCTACACGTCATGGATTCTCCACGCCCGGGGCGAGGACAGCGTGCCAAGAGAGTCACCGCGTGGTGTGCGTGGTGGTGTTAACTTTTTACTGTCGAGCACGTAAAGACGTAAAAGACGCAAAGTCGGTTGTTGCCGCTCAGTCACCGGTGAGAGAGAGTTTAATAGTGCTTATGTGAGTACGTGTTTGAGTGTGTAGGTGTGTGTGTGCGCATGTGTGTGTGTGTGGGTGTGTGTGTGTGGAGGGGTGTGTGTATGGGGTTCCCTGGAAGTTGCATGCTGTTCCGGACCTGCCTGCGGCTTGTGGGTCTCTCCCGGTCAAACAGCTGTGCTGGTGAATACGAGGCCAGCGGAAAGACCTGAAGCTTCCAGTGTGATCAGCATCCATTCGCAGATGTTGGCTGCTTTACACACACACACACACACACACACACACACACACACACACACACACACATTGAGTTGTTATGCAGCACACACAGCTTGTATGCACCAGTGACATGCGGTCATGACCTGTGTGTTCATCCAGAGAAATTTCAGGTTGAAAGTGAGTCTGTCTGTCATCACGTTTAAAAGCCTCTCACATACTTGCCCCTCCGCCAGGGTCCACATGCAATCATCTAGGTCCCCATCACACACAAACTGATTCTGATTCTGCATGACCTCAATGCTTCATTTCACAATGCAGAGCTGAGATTTTTTCCAGCTCCACACAATATCTGACTACAGTTCCAACTTTCACTTGTCAAGTAATGCAGTCACAGTATAGCCTGTTTAACAACCTATAGCACAAAGAGGAGAAGATTGGTGCCAGGGAAGTCAATTGGTCTGTGTCTATTTCCAGGATTATCCCTATCCATCACCTTTAGGTGTACACATAAGGGAAAAGAAACACTGTCGTATCTTATCCGGTTATATAACTAAGACTAGGCAGCCGACGCCTCCAGAAAAGAACCCTAAACCAGTCTTGATGAAGCTGTTGTGCTTTTCTTCAGCCATTGCCTCAGGAATACTGACAGCCAGAGACAGCATTAATGGAGAAGTCTCCAAAGGAATAAAATCAAGTCTAAGTCCCCTTACTTTCCAAGTACTTTTCAAGTATTAACTCTGACCTAATCAGAGACAGATTGTCGGGGTCATCCAAGGCTGTTTTCAAGGACAATGTTTTATACTCCTATTAAACTGATTTAATTCCTTGCCTTGTCTTTCTTTTAATTAGCTCAATATATCTTTGTTGAGGATATGGTCAGGTTTCCTCGACGTATATTTGTTCCAAATGTCTAGCAACCGACCCTTATTCTCTGGGAACACACCCCAGAGTTGACTTATGTCTTGACTTACTCTTTAATTGCCGTACTGTTGTCTAAGTATCAAACTCACATACTGTTCTGGCTGATGTCAGATTTCAAGCAACATAAATGAGTTTGGAAAAAAGAAAAAAACGTGTAGCTGCAAAATGTGCTACAGCAAGTTCCATCTAGCTATTCCCCTCGCTCTCTGCATCACACCTGAGACGCGTTGCCCTGCGAGACAGGACGGACCATCCAATGGCAGCTCGCCTCCCCCCTGACTCCTCCCCCTGCCTGATTGAAGTTTCATTATTTTCCTCGCGGTATTCCATCTGGAGTCGACTTTGACTCAGTCATCGACAGCAGGCGCCACTCGCGGCTCAAGCGGAGATGTCGTGCACTTCGTGGGTCTCGTGTTTGTGGATTACTTTGCTGCTAAGCTGCACGAGGGCTGCTGGCGCGAGGAGACCCGACTCCTCAGCCTCTCTAGGCAGCCTCTTCCGTGCGAGGTGTGCCGCGAGATGCCTCAGCCTGTACAACACGCGCATCGTCTCGTCCTACAGGGTTGGACAGGTAAGAGGTTCCCCATTGACTAATTCAGCACCAAGTTATGTTCATATTGTGTGTCTGTGTGCAACTGTGGTGGTTCTATGCTGGTGTTTGAGCATTGCAACTTTCGCGGTTCATTAGGAGTACTGACTTTTGCTCCCACGAAACCAACCTGACCCAGCGTACAGCATCCAGTGATGCAGCATCCAACTACAGGAGAGACGCCGGGTCTCTGTCAGTCACAAACACAGTATGGACAATGTCAATAAATATTCTTGTCGAAATTTATTGTTTGATTATACTCGGATGCGCAAGTTTAGTGAATGTATGCCCAAGACACAAAACATGAAGTGGAGGTTTTCTGTCTGAAAAACGTCTTTATAAAAAAAAATATCCGCAATGGTCTCGTTGTTTACAAAGACAGAGGCTGCCGTGCGCGTTGATCCAGCGTTGTGCAGTAGATGTGTGTGTGCGTGCGTGCGTGGGTACGTGCGTGCGCGCGCGCTAGTGTGTGTGTGTGTGTGTGTGTAGGGCTTTCCCTGACATCTAATTTTTATTGATCCCTCCAAATGCAAACTTCAGGTTGCATTTGACAACGTGCCTCATTTGGAATCACCTTGCTTCATTTGAACATAAAGCAACTTGTAAAATGGATTTACAAGTTGTGTTTACTGCGTTTTTCCCATTACCAACGGTGGGTGGTTATGTTGCTCTCAGTTGGTTTGGCAGAAATAATAAGCTAGTTTTGTTCATTTGGTTCTGGCGAGCCTGTTTCAGTTGGATCTCATTTAAAGCGTCCTTGTTTGGCCGCATATTTTTGGAGCGCTGACCGCCCCCGTCAGAATGTGCCTTCGCTTACCTCTTGGTTTGATTAATCGGTTTGATAGCAAAAAATAGGACTCCCTCACATCTTCAACATCTGCTTAAAAAAAAAGAAATGCAGACCACAAAATAAGATCCACTGTTTGGGCGACCTTGGCAAAATAAGAGGCAGCCTACATAGACGTTAGTTAAGCTTTTAAAAAATATTTTGTACAGTCACAGCAGGGCTCTTTTATTGAACAGATGCAGTAGTTGTGTTTCAAGTTAGTTTTGAAGTCACCATGGTGATGTAAAACCGTAACCGATATTACCAAAACGCCTGATAGCTGACGTGACCCTTTCATTGATCTTCGGAGGCCTGTTGAGTGGCAGACGGAGCGCTCTCATGAGGCTAGCCTGCAGCGGTGGCACTCATCCCCTCCATGACATGGCCTTAAACGTTCCTCCCTGTTGCAGTCATGTGGAGCTCTGGCTCATGGATGGCTGGATGACGTGGTTAAGTCGCCTTTTTGACAAGGATGCTGCTTCTACTGTGGCCATCAAGGCCAGACATCTGCTGGCCGATATGTGGGTTTTCAGACGGCCTCCTTCTCCTCCTCCTCCTACTCCTCTTCACATCTTTGTCCAAGACGGAGGGGGTCTTTGGGAGGTTGGCGATCTTATCGAGGCCGACACGCGAGTCAGCAGGCACTCCATTGTCCCTGCGCCTCAAGGCGGCCACTGTTTCCCTCAGACAGGAAGTATGTGTGTGTGCGCATGTGTGTGTGTGCGCGCATGTGTGTGTGTGTTTGTATGTGCTTGTGTGTGTGTATGACAAGTATGTGCTTGATGTGTGTGTGTGTGTTTGTATGACAAGTATGTGCTTGATGTGTGCGTGTGTGTGTGTCTAAGTATGTGTGCATATGAAATGGTGTGAAAGTTTGTGCATGTGTGAGTCTGTGTGTGAATATGTTGTGCATGAGTGCATGTTTGATGTATGCGAGTGTCTTTCTGTGTGTGTGTGTATTTGCAAGGAATGTGCGTTCTACCATCACATTAGTCCATGGGCCCACTCACCCCACCCACGGTCCAGTCCCCCTGGGCCCAGTGCCCGTGCCCTGACACACTAACTGTAGGGGAGTTGGAATGACGTCGTCGTCTACGATGACCCACTGCTCCAAATTACGCAGGGGTCAGCGGGGTCGAGCGATGCCATTTACGTGGCGTGTGAGCAGGTCAGCCTGGGGTCAAAGGTCGGCATGGCGGACCACTTGAAGGGACTTTGCGGAGGCTGATGAGAAATGACACACCGCCAGCTGTTCAGACCCCTCTTTTAGCCTGCACTGATTGTGTTTGTTTGTGTGTGTGTGTGTGTGTGTGTGTGTGTGTGTGTATGTGTGTATGTGTGTGTGTGTGTGTGTGTGTGTGTTTGTTGGCATGTGTGTGCACAACAAACATGTGTGCTGTTTATGTATGAGTGTGGCAGTGAATGTTGTTTTCTGAGTTGGTGTTTATCATTGTGAGTGTGTGTTTGTGTGTGCACTTATTTTTGTGAGCATTTGTGTGTGTGTATATTTGCGTTTGTGTGTGTGTGTCTTTTGCATGTGTGTGTGTTTGTCTTTGTGTGTGTATGTGTGTGGTAACGCATGTTGACATCTCACTGGGACTGGCGTGTTGTTGCCTTTCTGATGAGCACTTAGCTGATCCCCAGTCAGCGCTCGCGGTCTAGCAGGCTAGCGAGATAGCGGGCTAGAGGGCTAGCGAGAGGCCAGTGGCTGCTTAGACTGGCCTGGACACGGTGCCATTAAATCCCTGCACTGGCCAGCGCTGACCTGCATCTGCATCTGGACTCTTAAGCAGCAGCAGCAGCCGCAGCAGCAGGAGTAGGGGGACAGAGTGGGCTGGATAAATAGGGCATAAAACATGTAGGCTCGCCCTCCACACATATACACAGAAGACACACACACACACACACACACACACACAGACTCTCTCACACACACACATACACACACAGACTCACACACTAACACAGACATATATTGACACACAAAGAAACACACACATAGGCAGATGCACAGATGCAGACATAGGCAAAACAAACACAGAGAAGCAAAAACACACACACACACACACACACACACATACACTAACAGTCAACAATGCCAGTCATATCCCCACCCTTATTCTGGGCTGGAGGAAGCACAGTGCCCACGGAGCAAGCTGGCATACACCACACTTCAGTACGCACACTGGCACGCCGTCTATGTCACACACACTCACTCTGACAGGCCTGCGTAGTATGTTTAAGGGCTCTCTGCCATATTGGCCCCGGACATCTGCGGAGGAATTTAGGTTAATCCCAACACTCGATCGAAAGCTGTAAATAAGGCTAAAGTTGCCGTAATGAGACAGGCTCCGATGTTTAATGCATTTTTCACGTGGAAGACTAGTCGCAGCCAATGGTAACTCGATTACGTGGCAGAGTAATAATGTTAGTCAGCAACTGTGCGATTGTGTGTGAGTAATTATGTGACTTTGTGATGCAGCGACCAAAAAGCAGTTGTGCAATCGAGTAGTGGAGAGATTGATTTATAGTGGCTCAGAGTGTGGGTGTGGGACTCCTAACACAAATAAGTATAAGTCCTTAAACATTTGAGGAGTCCACGGGAAAAAACGGGCATAGTCACAAAATCAAATTATTCATCAAGCCACTACCCCTATTAGTAGTTGTATTTAAATCCTACGTTTTTTCAAAAGTAATCCCGTGAATAAACTAGCATAGTCTCAAGAGAGAAGCAATTGAATCATTTACTGATAAAGCTAAATGAAAAATCAGTCTTATAAATTACATTTTCTCAGTTTCTGCATTTTGTGACCATGGTCGTTTTTCCCCTGGACTCCTAATTTGTGATTTTTCACCAATTTAGTGTGTTTTCCTCATCCATGGGTGCATAGAGTGTGACATGGCCGTGTCCCTAGCGGATGTGTGTGTGTGTGTGTGTTTGTGTGCGCTGTACCCTGATCAGGTCTCTGTCATTCTCCACAGGTGAATGGCTCGCTGGGCTGGTGTCAGGACCACAAGCAATGTGCCAAGGTAAACACACACACACACACACACACACACACACACACACACACACACACACACACACACACACAGGCAGTACCCCACACACATAAATAACACACGGCCCAGCAAGCACACATCACAAGGCCCATTAGGCTTCATATTACAGGTCTAGTGTTGCTAGCAAACACACACACACACACACACACACAAACACACACACACACACACACAAATCATAAGCTTACACACACACACACACACACACACACACACATACACACCTTATTGTAATATACACACACACAGCCAGACTGACTTCAGGAGAAAAAGGGAGATCGGTGTTGGAAAGGTTGGAGGAATTCTTGAGCCACATATGCTAATTACACACAAAGGCTCATAAAAGGAGTGACTGAAATATGGAATGCTATTAAATCATCTGCACCTGGTCAGTTAATAATTCAGAACGTGCACAGTGCACAACAGAGCTCACACCTCGCTCTCACAGCGAACACACTCCACATCCCAGCCCAGATGAGCTAGTTCTAACCTCAGAGGACATATAATGCACAAACACACACACCCACACACACATATAAACGCGAACGTGCACACACATGCACATGCACACACGCCCGCACACACACATATGCATGCATGCACACACACACCAACACACACACACACACACACACACACACACACACACACACACACACACACACACACACACACACACGCACACACGCGCGCACACACAAGCAATTCTCTAAAGTACCTCGAGCATTCCTATCTACCTCAGTCCATCAAACTTAGAGCAGACCCCACATGGAAGCCCTTATACAAAACAAAACAAAACTCACGCCAAACCCCACATCACCCCTAACCACAAGCACAAACACACACACACACACACACACACACACACACACATGCACATGCACATGCAACACACACATGCATACACTCTTACACACACACACATACACACACACACACACACACACACACACACACACACACACACACACACACACACACACAAAGACACACACATCCGACCTGCCCCAGACAGACGCAGTGCACCCTTTATCCCCAAGCAGAGGTAGAGTAGAGGTGCCTGTGTCCTCCATTGTTAACGGGCCGCAGTGGCCACCTGCTCTAATGGCCTCATACATCACGGGGAGCAGGGCAGGGTGGCCGACATGGGCCAAGGCACTCCCACCCCACCCCCACACCCACCCCCATCTCCACACCCTCTTGCTGCTGTGGACCAGTTCCCCGACTACTAGATTGTGTGTGTGTGTGTGTCCATGTCTGTATGTGTGTGTGTGTGTGTCCATGTGTGTATGTGTGTGTGTGTGTGTGTGTGTGTGTGTGTCCATGTGTGTGTGTGTGTGTGTGTGTGTGTGTGTTATTTTGTGTGTGTCTGTGTGTGAGAATACATGTGTGTGAGTATGTGTGTGTGTCTGAGTGTGCATGTGTAATGTGTATTGCATGTGTTCAACCACTGTGTGTGTGTGTGTGTTACATTTTTAATGGTGTGTTTGCATGTTTGTGCGTACGTGTGTAAGATGTTTATGATGTATGTCCAAGCAATATAGACTATATAAAATGTTATGTTGTGTATGTAAGTGGTGGTAAATGTGTGGTAGGTGGGTGGGTGTGTGCATTCACGCATCTGCATACATTAACATGTCAGATTATGCATACACGTATGTGTGTGTGTGTGTGTGGGTGTGTATGTGTGTGTTCCTTTTGCGTGTGTGTGTGTGTGTGTGTGTGTGTGTGTGTGTGTGTGTGTGTGTGTGTGTGTGTATGTATGTATGTGTGTGTGTTTGTGTGTTCCTTTTGCGTGTGTGTGTGTGTGTGTGTGTGTGTGTGTGTGTGTGTTTGATTTGTGGGGGGTTGGGACCATAAAGAAGAAGGCTTGAGAAAAAAAAAAAAAAGAAGTGTGCTTCCTTGTTCATCCTGCGCCCTCCTCCCTAAGAGCAGCCCAGCTTCCTCTCCCCTAATGAGGACATTAGCATGTTGCTTCCCCTCCAGCCAACCTGTAATTACAGTAGCAGCCTTGCAGCCTCAGCAGTGTCCTTAGAAGACTAGCAGCACTGCGTGGATTAGATGTTCATGCTGCTGAGCAGGGTGTGTTCCTTTCGCTTATGGTCTTTTTTGTGCGTCCTCGCCCCCATACAGGAGATGTTATTGTAGGAACTAATTTCACTGTGGCACACAATACATCAGAGTTAACTGTCTGAGCAGATTCCTTACTCTCTGTGATGAGAGCCTTGTTGTTTTTTTTCCGTCTTTCATGTGTGTGCTTTTGGTTTATGCCGCTCATTCCCTCCCTGTGAGGATGCAAGTTTCCTGCTGTCCCCCAAGGGAGACTGTGTGTGTGTGTGTCTGTGTGTGTGTGTGTGTGTGTGTGTGTGTATGTGCGTGTGTATGTGTGTGCATGTCTATGTGTGTGTGTGTGTGTGTGTGTGTGTGTGTGTATATAGTATGTCTTTAGTTCTGCGTGTGAGTGTGTGCGTGGGTGAGTGTTTGAGTGTGTATGTGAGTGTGGCAAGATGCTTTTGGTGTGCATACATATGTGTGTGTGTGTGTGTGTGTTCTTGTGTCAGGCTGTCTATATGTGTGTGTGTATGTCTTTAGTTCTGTGTGCACATGTGTATTTGTGTGTGAATGTGTGATCCCCAGAACATTTGGCTTGTCTTTTTGCCTTGATCTCGAGAGACTCTTCTCTGGCTTCAAACAGTGAAAACACACACACACACACCACACACACACACACACACACACACACTTCCTTTGGTCGTATCACATCAGTCAAATGCATGTGTGCAAGTTCTCACAGACAGTGTGTGTGTCTGTATATGACATAAAAATGCATACATCAGTCTGTCAAACACATGTGCACCCTAATGCACGCACGCATACAAACACACACAGGGAGCACACACACACACACACACACACACACACACACACACACACACACACACACACACACACAAACACACAGGATGCACAGACACACACATACACACACACACACACATATAAGGCACACTCACTCTCATCATCTCTGATGGCTGAGTTTAGTTAGCTTTCTTCTCCCAGCATACTGCCTATAAAGGGCCCTGTTGTTGTACACTAATGCTGTTAGTGGAGCAACATGATTTGCCACATCTGTACTTGTGATGCCTCGACAGCGTTTCATCAACCTGAAAAGAGATTTCAAATGAAAGCCACATTACTGAATGCTGGATAAGTGGATGCGCTTTAAGTGCAAAGATGGCTGTTTCCCGTTAGGGACCGGCCATGGTGCCGCAGATGGATTTGGGAGTGGGCTCTTAAGGGAAAATGGGAAAATGGGGGGGGACGAGGACAGTTTCATGTCTGAAAATCACTTTTGTTAAGTGTGCCCTACGGGGAGGGATCATTGGCATTCAACACCGAGGGTCCTGTCCTCTCCATCTCACTCCTCCTTTGTTCTCTTATTCTCTTTTTTAGTCACACGCAAAGACATACACACACACACACACACACATACACATACACACACACACACACACACACACACACACACACCGGTTACACACATATAGTGTTTTGTTCTTTGGGGAAATGTGTGTGTGCGAGTGTGTATGTGTGTGGAGGTGTGTTTTAGTGTGTGGAGGTGTGTTTTAGTGTGTGGGTGTGTGTGTGTGTGTGTGTGTGTGTGTGTGTGTGTGTGTACACTGTAGCTCTGACTGATAGGTGTAAACCCCTCAGGAATACGCTTGTGTCCACTCTTAGCAGGCTCCACTGCCCATACCCAACACACACACACACAGACACACACACTCACACACACACACACACACACACACACACACACACACACTTAGACATCACATGGGGATATAAGGCCTGTGCACTGCTGTGATCAATGAGTTCTAAAGTCAGAAGTAACCACCGCCAGCTCAAGGATGACAGGACGAGGGCAAGGCCTCTCTCTCTCTGTTTCTCTCTCTCTCTCTCTCTCTCTCTCTCTGTCTCTCTCTCTCTCTCTCTCTCTCTTTCTCTCTGTCTCTCTCTCTCTCTGATCCCAAAAGACCTTTCATTTGTTCTTCTTCTCTCTTTTGCTGTCCTGGAGTAGATATTTCGTTTCTCTCTTTTCTTTTATTCTTTATTTTTTTTACGTCTCTCTGTCTGTCTCTCCCCCCTCTGTCTGTCTCTCTCCCCCTTCTCTTATTATCTCTCCCTCTCTTCCTCTCTCTCTGTCTCCATCTCGCCCTCTCTCCCTCTCACCCTTTCTCCCTCTCTCCCTCTCTCTTTGCCCTCACCCTCTCTCTCTGTCTCTTGCTTTCTCTGCCTCTCTGTATCTCTCTTTCTCACTCTCTCCCTCTCTGTCTCTCTGCTGTGTGTGTGTGTGTGTGTGTGTGTGTGTGTGTGTGTGTGTGTTGTGTCTCTGGGGCTTTTCTCTGGGCTGAGCATCAGTGGCTCTCCTCTGCTCTGCTGTGTGTCCAGGCGGCATCAGTATGCGTATGCATCACTATCAGCAGAGGGGCAGAGAGAGAGAGCCGCCCTGCCCCACCGCCTGCCTGCCTGCCCGACCGCCTGCCATCCCTTCATTACTCGCTTTCTTTCTTTCTTTCTTTCTTTTTCTTTCTTTCTCTCTTTCTTGTTTTTTTCTTTCGTTTTCTCGTACTCTTCTCTTTTTATTGCCCCTCTTTGTGTCCCTTATTCCCTTTCTGTCATTCATTTGTTTATTTATTCATTTATTCCCTTTCTTCTGTGCCCCCTTTCTATCTCTCTCATTCTTTCTTTCTTTCTTTCTTTCGCTTTCTAGATTTCTTTGCTGTCATTGCCCTTCTTTGTTTCCCTCATTCCTGTTCTGCCATTTATTCATTCATTCATTCCCTCTCTTGCTCACTCTATTCTTCTTCACCTCTTTCTCTGTCACTCTCTCTCTCCCCTCTCTTTCTCTCTCTCTCTTCCTCTCCCTCTCTCTCTCTCCCCCTCTCTCTCTCTCTGTTTTACTGAAACACGCTCCACTTCACTCATCCACACGCTTCCTCTGGAATAGCCCGTGGCGCGGGGGAGAAGCGGGCTTGTTTTCGAGGGAAGGCGAAGTGAGGCGAGGAGAGGCGAGGCGAGGCAGAGGAGAGGCGAGGCGAGGCAGCGGAGAAGGGAAGGCAGAGGCAGCGGAGAAGGGAAGGCAGAGGAGAGGCGAGGCAGAGGAGAGGCAAGGCAGAGGAGAGGCGAGGCAGAGGAGAGGCGAGGCAGAGGAGAAGGGAAGGCTGTGCCCAGACTGTGTGTGCCCGACCCCTGCCTGTCTGCTGCTGAGTTCTCTCGCTCGTTCACTCGCTCGCTCCCTCACTCGCTCTCTCGCTCTCTCGCTCGTTCACTCGCTTGCTCCCTCACTCGCTCTCTCGCTCTCTCGCTCGTTCACTCGCTTGCTCCCTCACTCGCTCACTCGCTCTCTCGCTCTCTCACTCTCTCGCTCTCTCGCTTGCGCTTTCTCCATGTTTTTTTTTTCTCTCATTCTTTTTTGAACGGGCAACAAATTAATCTTCTCTGCCACAGCAGGAACACACCCAAGATGTCCCAGAGCGAGTCAGCCATGCCAGGCACTCTGAAAAGCAGCACGCACTTTGTGTGTGTGTGTGTGTGTGTTTGTGTGTGTGTGTGTGTGTGTGTGTGTGTGTGTGTGTGTGTGTGTGTTTGTGTGTGTGTTTGTGTGTGTGTGTGTGTGTGTGTGTGTGTGTGTGTAAGAAAGTATGTGTGTTAGAGACTGTACGTATGTTTGTGTTTGCACGAATATTTGTGAGTGCTCGGGTGTTACACTGTGTGTGTGTGTGTGTGTGTGTGTGTGGGTGTATGTATGTGTGAGAAAGTATGTGTGTTAGAGACTGTACGTATGTTTGTGTTTGCATGTATATTTGTGAGTGTTGGTGTGTTACACTGTGTGTGTGTGCGTGTGTGTGTGTGTGTGTGTGCATAAATGTGTGAGAAAGTATGTGTGTAAGAGTGTGTATGTATGT
>CM059275.1:24812823-24815323 GCA_030347295.1 Setipinna tenuifilis | reverse complement strand
ACAATGGGCTAACGACAGGGACAGGAGCAACTCTTAATTGGTCAAGTTAAGTTAAGTTCCTTACTCAAGAACACAAGGGTGGCCAACAAGAGACATGAACTCAAAACCATCTGGTGTTTCTGACCAACAAACACACCTCTAGACACATGAGAACGTGGAATCAATCAGTCATTGTGTTGTTAGCAAGATGACAAGCACATGATGGATCTTGAATACTGGCTAAAACTGAGTACCTCTCACTGGGGAAGTTTACTGCTTTATAGTGACTTATATCCATAGGCGTGGAGGAGTATGTAGTAGCTAAAGCCTGCTATTTCCACAGACGCCTCAGTGGGCCGCTACCGTGTCCAGTGGAGCCCTGAGTTCTGCAGCCACAACCAGACCAGAACCACAGAGAAGATAAATACTGAGGTAACTGGGGCTGTCATAACTACCAGCATGGTCTCAAACTCAAGCTTTATAAGTTATTGTGTTAAGGCAATGTTGGGAAGATTACTTTTAAAATGCAATAAACATTACAGTTACAAGTTACACTGTTTAAAATGTAATAGTAGTGTAACTATTTTGATTACTATGTCAAAGTAATATAATTACTTTTGGTTATTTTCTATTACTTTCCTAGTAATTGTCTGGTCAGTATGCAAGCACCTTCAAAGAGCTTTTTGAATTCTGTTTGTAGACTGAATCTCTTTATGTTAGACATGCTCTCAAACAGTTGGGTTTTTTTGTGTCTTAGGAGAATTTCGCCAGCCTCCCCAGCCTGCTGTTCTCGTGTAAGTACACGGTGTCCGTCCAGCCCTCGGGCAGCAAGGGCCGCGTCCAGGCCGAGACCACCAGCTTCTACACCCCGTCCTGTGCCACTCTCCGGGCCAAGAGCTCCAAACACATCGCCTGCCCTGGAGACATAGGTGAGTCCGCTGAACCTCTCTTCTCACTTTTAGTCGATTCAAGGTCCAGTGTGTAATATTTTTAGTTGTTCATTATCAAAATCTGTGCTGCCTGTTTACAAAGTGAAGTTTCATGAATATTTACCACACCATCGATTCCAAATACGAGAGTTGGCTAGATGGGAGAAATTCTACACATGGGTCCGTTAAGTCTAAAATCAGTTGAGCAGTTACTTTCCACTCTCCCAAATCTGAAGGATACATTGATTAGATTGTGGCAAATAATACATAGATGGAGAGATACAGTAGGTAGATCACACAAATACAAAACCCAAAACGAGGTTGAGGTGGTTGTCAAGACAACTTATTCATGCATGAGTTGTTTTTTTTGTGTAATTTCGCCATTACATTTTCTGCTCTGGTTATTGCAGTAGGTCTTTCTCTGCCGAAGACGTCCGCTCGAGCCGAGAACCTGACGGCGTCGTTCTCCGTGCACCAGGGCAACGTGACGGCCCTCTTCTCCTGGACCGTGGCCCAGACGAGCCCCCCCATGCAGGTCACTGGCTTCCAGGTCACCTGGACGGAGACCATGACCGAGAGCCGCAAGAGCGGCCTACCCAACAGCCTGGTGTCTCAGTCGCAGATCCTGCCCCCAGTGAGTGCTCAAGCTCTGCAACAGTGTGTGTGTGTGTGTCTGTGTGTGTGTGTCTGTGTGCATGTGTGTGTGTGTGTGTGTGTGTGTGTGTGTGTGTGTGTGTGTGTGTGTGTGTGTGTGTGTGTGTGTGTGTGTGTGTGTGTGTCTGTCTGTATGTGTCTGTGTGTTTCTGGTGTGTGTGTGTTTCTGTGTGTGTGTGTGTGTTATATATGGTCTAATTACATGGACAGTGATATCTGTGCTGGTCTGTACTGTAACTTATGCTGATCTGTACATTAGTTGGTATAACAGCATGGATACATAATATGATAACTGTATTTCCGGGCGTCTCTCTTGTTCTCTCTTTTCTGATGTTTTAATGGTCTAGGAATGCAGAAAAATGTTAACAGGGGCTGTTAGGCACTTACCGAATGATATGTTGTTCAAACTCTCTGTCTAGGTATTCCCAGTCAAGTCAACCGTAAGTCCCTAACCTACAGAGACGTGGAAGTTTTGCGTGTGTGAAACTAACGCTGGATGATGTATGTCCCTCGGGATGCCAGCTTACCCGTGCTGTGGTCAGCCTAAGCGCAGAAATCACTTGGTCGGACAGCTTACGCTTACAGCCCAGTTGGTAGCTCAGGTTTTCTAAAAATAGGAAGCTCCATGTATACAATTACAACACAAAGCGAAAAAACGAACGAAAGGGGAATTGTAAGTTACACAGACTGCTGTCCAGTAACACAGGCAAAAGCATTTGCACCACTAGTCCAGAAATGCTGTCAGGTGTGCTGGCTCTTGTGACTCCTCTGCTGTGGGCCTTGGCCTACATACAAAAACGCACAGCAGACAAACCCAGTGGCCCCACTTGTATGGAGTGTGAACCTGAAAGTGTGCTGTCTAGACTAAGGCACCCACATCCTAACAGGGCACACAAATGCATGTTAAAACTCTCTTTCTCTCTCTTTCCTCTATGTCT
>CM059275.1:24795284-24812723 GCA_030347295.1 Setipinna tenuifilis | reverse complement strand
AGACCACTGTGGGGAAGCAGGTCCTCCGACCTCATGGATGTGGGAACGCCGTTCTACCAGGACGGACAGCTGCAGGTCCGAGTCTACTGAAGAGGAGAGGTAAAGTGAAAGTAGAGGTAGAGTAGTGACAGAGAGAATGGAGAGAGAGAGAGAAAGAGAGAGAGATAGAGAGAGAGAGAGGGAAGAGGAGGGGAATGTGTTTGTAGTGCTTCCTTCACTTGTGAGCCCAGGTTTTTGTAAACAGGAAAATCTCATGTAAACAATGCATTGCAAATGTCATTTAGCAGTGAACTACAATGGGCTAACGACAGGGACAGGAGCAACTCTTAATTGGTCAAGTTAAGTTAAGTTCCTTACTCAAGAACACAGGGTGGCCAACAAGAGACATGAACTCAAAACATCTGGTTGTTTCTGACCAACAAACACCTCTAGACACATGAGAACGGGAATCAATCAGTCATTGTGTTGTTAGCAAGATGACAAGCACATGATGGATCTTGAATACTGGCTAAAACTGAGTACCTCTCATGGGAAGTTTACTGCTTTATTAGTGACTTATATCCATAGGCGTGGAGGAGTATGTAGTAGCTTAAAGCCTGCTATTTCCACAGACGCTCAGTGGGCCGCTACGTGTCCAGTGGAGCCCTGAGTTCTGCAGCCACAACCAGACCAGAACCACAGAGAAGAATAAATACTGAGGAACTGGGGCTGTCATAACTACCAGCATGGTCTCAAACTCAAGCTTTATAAGTTATTGTGTTAAGGCAATGTTGGGAAGATATACTTTTAAATGCAATAAACATTACAGTTACAAGTTACACTGTTTAAAATGTAATAGTAGTGTAAACTATTTTGATTACTAGTCAAAGTAATATAATTACTTTTGGTTATTTTCTATTACTTTCCTAGTAATTGTTGGTCAGTATGCAAGCACCTTCAAAGAGCTTTTTGATTCTGTTTGTAGACTGAATCTCTTTATGTTAGACATGCTCTCAAACAGTTGGGTTTTTTTGTGTTCTTAGAGAGAATTTCGCCAGCCTCCCCAGCCTGCTGTTCTCGTGTAAGTACACGGTGTCCGTCCAGCCCTCGGGCAGCAAGGGCCGCGTCCAGGCCGAGACCACCAGCTTCTACACCCCGTCCTGTGCCACTCTCCGGGCCAAGAGCTCCAAACACATCGCCTGCCCTGGAGACATAGGTGAGTCCGCTGAACTTCTCTTCTTCTCACTTTGAGTTGATTCCAGGTCCAGTGTGTAATATTTTTAGTTGTTCATTATCAAAATCTGTGCTGCCCGTTCACAAAGTGAAGTTTTATGAACATTTACCACCACCATCCATTCCAAGTACGAAAGTTGGCTAAGGGGAGAAATTCTACACATGGGTCCGTTAAGTCTAAAATTAGTTGAGCAGTTACTTTCCACTCTCCCAAATCTGAAGTATACATTGATTAGATTGTGGCAAATAATACATAGATGGAGAGATACAGTAGGTAGATCACACAAATACAAAAACCCAAAACAGAGCTTGAGGTGGTTGTCAAGACGATACTTATTCATGCATGAGTTGTTTTTTTGTGTATCTCTGTGTAATTTCCACATTACATTTTCTGCTCTGGTTATTCCAGTAGGTCTTTCTCTGCCGAAGACATCCGCTCGAGCCGAGAACCTGACGGCGTCGTTCTCCGTGCACCAGGGCAACGTGACGGCCCTCTTCTCTGGATCCGTGGCCCAGACGAGCCCCCCCATGCAGGTCACTGGCTTCCAGGTCACCCTGGACGGAGACCATGACCGAGAGCCGCAAGAGCGGCCTACCCAACAGCCTGGTGTCTCAGTCGCAGATCCTGCCCCCAGTGAGTGCTCAAGCTCTGCAACAGTGTGTGTGTGTGTGTGTCTGTGTGTGTGTGTCTGTGTGCATGTGTGTGTTGTGTGTGTGTGTGTGTGTGTGTGTGTGTGTGGTGTGTGTGTGTGTGTGTGTGTGTGTGTGTGTTGTGTGTGTGTGTGTCTGTCTGTATGTGTCTGTGTGTTTCTGTGTGTGTGTGTGTTTCTGTGTGTGTGTGTGTGTGTTATATATGGTCTAATTACATGGACAGTGATATCTGTGCTGGTCTGTACTGTAACTTATGCTGATCTGTACATTAGTTGGTATAACAGCATGGATACATAATATGATAACTGTATTTCCGGGCGTCTCTCTTGTTCTCTCTTTTCTGATGTTTTAATGGTCTAGGAATGCAGAAAAATGTTAACAGGGGCTGTTAGGCACTTACCGAATGATATGTTGTTCAAACTCTCTGTCTAGGTATTCCCAGTCAAGTCAACCGTAAGTCCCTAACCTACAGAGACGTGGAAGTTTTGCGTGTGTGAAACTAACGCTGGATAATGTATGTCCCAGGATGCCAGCTTACCCGTGCTGCGGTCAGCCTAAGCGCAGAAATCACTTGGTTGGACAGCTTATGCTTACAGCCCAGTTGGTAGCTCAGGTTTTCTAAAAATAGGAAGCTCCATGTATACAATTACAACACAAAGCGAACGAAAGGGGAATTGTAAGTTACACAGACTGCTGTCCAGTAAACACGAGGCAAAAGCATTTGCACCACTAGTCCAGAAATGCTGTCAGGTGTGCTGGCTCTTGTGACTCCTCTGCTGTGGGCCTTGGCCTACATACAAAAACCCACTCCACTTGTATGGAGTGTGAACCTGAAAGTGTGCTGTCTAGACTAGGCACCCACATCCTAACAGGGCACACAAATGCATGTTAAAACTCTCTTCTTCTCTCTCTTTCCTCTCCTGTCCTCCTGGTTTATTGACATGGTTGTCTCAGGCAGCCTCTTGCCTGACCAATTAGTGAACAGTTTGGAAACGATTGGATTTACCTTTACCAATCGCTAATGTCTGGTCGTGACGTATGCATTAGCCAGGCTGTAAGCCTGCCTGCACACTACAATTCAAATGTAGCACACAAACACCCCCTGTTTGCTGATTGGTCAGGCAAGATGCTGCCTAAGACAACCATGTCAATGAAAGCACAGCTAGACCCTCAGCACGAAAGGTGAAGTACGGGGTGAGGCCAGCCAAAATGATTTGGTTGACTAAACGAGTGTTAAAGCCGGTTTCCTGTCTCCGTGTCTGTGCAGGACCACAGGCTGCTGCTGGTGTCGGGGCTGCAGCCCGCGTCTCTGTACCGGCTGGAGGTGCAGGCGCTCACGGCCACAGGGGAGGGACCCGCCACCCTCAGGACCTTCCAGACGCCCAACACTCCCAGGAGAGTGCAACCTTACCGTAAGTCGTCTATTTTTTTCTTACTTTATTTTGTCTTGTTTTGTTTTCTTTCTTTCATTCTTTTCATTTGTTCTTTCTTTTCCTTTCTTTCTTTTTTCTTTTAAAAACATTTCAAAGCCCTCTACGACAGTAAAAAAAAAACTTTCATAGATAAGTGTGAAGTCTTTAAGAAAAAAAGCCTTTATTCAAGCACCTCGTTCTTGAAAACGTTATGGTTAAGATCTGTAAGAAAAAAGCCCTTACAAGAGTGCGTCCCTTCCCTACCTCTGTGCTCTGTGATTGTCACTTATTATCTCTGTCATTGTCCTTATTTTTATTTCTTTCTGTGTTGTCGTTAGGTCTGCGTCTGAAGAAGCACCATGCTAAGGCGATGGTGGAACGCCACTGAGGGTCAGAGCCCCCCCTACAGGCCAGAGAGGAGCCTGCCCCCCTATCACTCACTCACAGGGCATGACCGACCACCACCAAGACCCCCCCCCCCCCCCCCCCCCCCCCCCCCCCCCCCCTTGACAGCACAGTGGAGGGGAGGATTGAGGAGGACAGTGCAGCTGAAAGAAAGGAAGAAAGAATAAAAAAGGGTTTATCATTCCAGTCAACAGAATCTCTCTCTCCCCCCACCCCCACCCCCATCCCCCCTTCCTATCCATCTGAAGGCGATGTAATTACAACCCTCCTTACCTCTCAAACCCCCAAAAACCCCCGTGCTTCTGAAGAGAGCTAAACTTTTAGACTTTATACGCAATCAGTGTACACCAAGAACTTTGGACATTTTGACTCTAATGTGTGATATGCTTGAGATGGAATACTAACATCCCACCTCCCAACCCAAAACTCTTGAGTGTGTGTGTGTGTGTGTGTGTCTGTTGGCTTGTCTGTGGGTCTGTTTGTGTGTGTGTGTGTGTGTGTGTGTGTGTCTGTCTGTCTGTGTTTGTTTCTGTTTGTGTGTGTGTGTGTGTGTGTGTGTATGTGTGTGTATGTGTGTGTGTGTGTGTGCGCTCCCTGCCATACAGTTAGTGTGGAAGTTAAAAAAGCACTTAACTGGCTCTCATCACATGACCAAACGCTGTGGAACGACAGGACGACATCTCGAAGGGCAGACGTTGCATGCGACTATGTGAGTGCTTATCAGGGTGTAGCGTTCAAAAGCGGTGGACTTGGTGTAATTGTCCCGTCCAATGGTTGTGCATGATTTTAACCCCTCCCCTCAGCCCTCCCCCACCCAGTGATATGTCAGCATGGCAACTTACCCTGTGTGGCCCCTCCCCATTTTGACTGAATCACTTATTTCAACAAGAAAAGAAAAAAAAACAAACGAAATTTTATATGTGCTTACTTTACTGTAGAGACTATCTGTTGCTATGCATTTATGTAATGATTTATGTATATACTATATGTCTATATTTATTTATGTATGCAGTATCATATTTGCTGTGGGTTTGTGATCGTTTGTAAATGTGTCTACATAATATTTTGTGTGTGTGAATGTGCGTGCTCGTGTGAACGTCGCCATTTGTGTGTGTGAGAGAGACTGTTCGTTTGCACCCCTTCTGACAACCTCATGGAGTATTTTTTTGTATAAAGACAGTAGTGTTGTACATTCCCCTGGTATCTTGTGTCCTGTACGAGTTTTTCTACCATTAAAGCGATCCTAGTTCCCATGCTCCCCCATATCGTGTGTGTACTGAGTGTGTCATTTAGAGCAGAGGTCCACAACCAGTACCAATCATTTGGTACCAGGCTGCAAAGAAAAATTAGACTTAAAATTATATATATATATTTTTTCATAATAGTCTCCCAGTATTTGATGTTCAACAAAGTGCCACTTCTACCCGTGCCTCACTCCCACATATGTCTCAGTCATGTTTTTTTCTCTATGCATGAAGTTAACACTTAGCTAACATTTCAATGACCAGACTAAACTTCCGTTATTTTCCCTTTAATTACACATTATGCTGCATTTCTTAGTCCACAGAAAAAAAAAATGTGTCCGGCATGAAGTCGGTCCATGGTACAAAAAAAGGTTGGGGAGATCTAGACTAACGATCTAGAAGAACAGGTCTTTGAAGCGTATCTCATCGCTGCAGTCACATCTGAATGTGATGCATTTCTGCGGAGGATTAGGACAGCTGGCTATGGGCCAGTGCTCTTTCTCCTTAAAGAAAATAAAAACTAATTGGAATTTATTTTGACAGCTTTAATCCTCATGTGACACATGGAAAAAAACGTGTACTGATGTGCGATTGTGTGTGTGTGTGCGTGTGTGTGTGTGTGTGTGTGTGTGTGTGTGTATGTGTGTGTGATGGGATGCAGTGGCAAATGAGCCTCCAGTTTCGGTTCGTACTTTTGTGGGGTGATCTGTCTGAATGTGAGCCTACGGCTGTGTGTGTGTGTGTGTGTGTGTGTGTGTGTGTGTGTGTGTGTGTGTGTGCTTGCGTGTGTGTCTGTGTAATCACCAGCCCTTTTCTTTTGTCAGATTCATATAGCTTATGACATGCCACAGATTGTATATGTGCGTGTGTGTGTGTGTGTGTGTGTGTGTGTGTGTGTGTGTGTGTGTGTGTGTGTGTGTGTGCGTGCGTTTACACCAGCACATGGATCATTGTGCAATTCCCCTAGAAAGGAAATTTGCCTGTGAAACTATTCATGTGTGATGAACACGCCAAGAGTGTGTATCTGTGTTTGGCGATGTGTGTGTGTGTGTGTGTGTGTGTGTTTGCGTGTGTGTGTGTGTGTGCATCCACAAAGAGGCAGAGCTGTGCACCTGAAGACGAGTCTCAGGAGAACTTGGTAGATGTATCTGCCAGGAGTATGGAGCACCAGAAGCATTGAGGGGGGTGCTTGCTTATGTCTGTCTGCAAGTGAATGTGTGTGTGTGTGTGTGTGTGTAAGATTGTGTGTATGTGCATCTGTGTGTGTCTGTGTGTGCGTGTCTGTGTGTATGTGTATGTGTGTGTGTGTGTGTAAGTGTGCGTGTGTATGTCTGTGTCTGTCTGTCTGTGTGTGTGTAAGATTGTGTGTACATGTGTGTGTGTGTGTGTGCGTGTGTGTGTGTGTCTGTCTTTGTGTGTGTACATGTATGTGTGTGTGTGTGTGTTTGAGTACAGGAGTAAAGTGTGCTAAATGACCTGACAGAATTTACAGCTGCTCATGAAGCCTTGGGGGGGTGGGGGGGGGGGGGGTCTGGAGAAGGAGATGGACCTCCACAGACTGGAACACCTTTAGGGCCCCCCAGAGACATGGGGGAGAAGAGGAGAAGACAGATAATAAACGAGAGCCAGAGAGGAAGAAAAAGACAGAAGCAAAGAAGAGAGACAGAGGGAGATGGAGAGAGAGACAGAGACAGAGAGAGAGAGAGAGATGGAGTGAGTGAGAAGAAAATAGTGAACAAGAGCCAGAGAGGAAGAGAAAGACAGAAGCAAAGAAGAGAGACAGGGAGAGAGAGAAAGAGAGAGAGAGAGAGAGACATGGAGCGAGTGAGAGGAAAAGAGTGTACGCAACGTTACGTGTCATAAAGCTTCAAGCTTTTCTCTCTGAGGAGGGGGGTGGGGGGGTGGAGGGGGGTGGTAGTGGTGGGAGTAAGATGATGCGGGTGAATGTTCTTTAGTCTTCTGCACTCTCAAACATCTTTGATGGGTTGCCTCAAACGAAAACAGGTCCTGTGGGGGATACTCTAAAGTCAAGCTCATGCCTCTGACCTAGTGAATCCTGCAGTCAAAACAGCATCCCTGCCCAACAAAACACACTAACCAGCACCTACCGCCTGCACTGTGCTGTATGTCAGGATGTCTTCTTTCAGTCAGTTAATGGAGGTTTGGGGCGACACTTGAAGTCAAAAACTTGATAATCAAAAGCAATGTATCAGTCAGTTAATGGAGGTTTGGTCGACACTTGAAGTCAAAAACTTGATAATCAAAAGCAATGTATCTCTTCAAAACTCTTCAAAACTCATTTGTCTGAGATGTGTATAGACAGCATGATTTAATATAAGTCGGAGCAGCTTTGTTGTGGGAAAGTAGGAATGTCTGGTAGGAATTATGTCTTTTGCTTGGGAGAATAATTGTATGCAGATTAATTACTGGAAGATGCAACAAAACAACACGGAGACCCAGCCAGCACATCTTGTGTAATGAGTTTTGTTTTCTTTTGGGTTTTTTTGCCCCAATTTATGTAAAGCGTCCTTACTGCAGTGTAGTTATGTAAATATTTAAGTTAAAAAAAGCTTTTCTCGAAAAAAGTAACAGTTATTAAATATCACTGACTCAGCACTAACTTCAGCCATTACAGCAAATATTTTGTCTTACATCATGAGATTGTATTAAGAGGTACTGTATATTCCCTATGCACTGCACCTATATAAACATTCTGTACAAAGTGCAGGCGTTTGTTTTTTTTGTTTGCTTGTTTTGAAGTGTGTGTGTGTGTGTGTGTGTGTGTGTGTGTGTGTGTGTGTGTGTGTGTATGTGTGTGGATGCATATGTCTGCATCTGTTTGAGTGCTCTTCTTTGTGCGTGCTTGTGTGTGTCTGTGTGTACATAAATATACATACATAAATACATACATACATACATACATACATACATACATACATACATACATACATACATACATACATAAATACATACTGTACATACATACATACATACATACAAGCAATGCCTACATATGGTACATATGTACATACAAGCAGTGCCTAGTGTATGTACATAGCTTGTATGTATGTATGTATGTAGGCACTGCTTGTCCGTATGTATGTATGTAGACACGTACAAGCGGTGCCTGTGTATATATATGTAAGGACTGCTTGTATGTATATAGGCACTTCTTGTATGTAGTCACAGCTTGTTTGTAGGAGCCTATATATACAGTATATATATATATGTAGGTAGGCACTGCTTGTAAATATGTATATACGATCAGAGTTTAATAGTGTGTGAGAGTGGTTTGAAAGTGTGTGAGAATAGTTTAAAAGTGTGTGTAAGACGGTATTTTTGGCCTATACAGCCTCTCATATGAGTGTGTATGTGTGTATCCGTGTATGTGTGAGTGTGTGTGTGTATGCGTGTATGTGTGAGTATGTGATGTGTGTGAATGTGTGTTGTGTATGCGTGTGAGTGTGTGTGTGTATGTGTGTGTGTGTGTGTGTATGCGTGTGTGTGTGTGTATGCGTGTATGTGTGAGTATGTAATGTGTGTGTGTGTGTGTGTGAGGGTCATGTCAGTGTGTGGCTGAGGGCTGTGTAATTACACAGGGTTCAGGCCAGAGTGGAGTAAAGCCCCTCTGAATAACAAACACTGCAGTATCTGCCAAGGTCAAGGGAGTCATTTCCCAAAGCACTTCACTTTGTTTCCAAGGCACAGCTCAAGGTTGGGTGTGTGACGAGGTGTTGCTTGTGTGTGTGTGTGTGTGTGTGTCTGTGTGTGTGTGTGTGTGTGTGTGTGTGTGTGCTTATGTGTGGGAGGGGGTGTTGCTTATATATGTATGCGTGTGTGTGTGTGTGCAAGTATGTTTGTGTGTGTATGTGTGTGTTCGTGTGTGTGCGTGCGAGCTTGCATTTGTGTGCTGGAGAGAGAGTGTGTGTATGCATGTGTGAGTGTGGGTGTGTGCATGCGCACATGTGTGTGTGTGTGTGTGCGGGCATGAGTACATATCCTCGGGTATTTCTGACCAAGGCCCAATAAGACGTGTAGGTGAATATGCATGGCTTATTAAGGCTCTGTGATGTACTACAATAGCTGTGCACTACACTGTGCAGGACTAGGAGGATACTCCAGCACCGGGCAGCTCTGACACAGGAACCACCAGACAGGCTACAGTAGTTCCAGGTGGAGACAGGGGCAATCTGCACTGAAGATTGTAGGTCATCCAGACCAGGACTACATGCAGTGTCTCTAAGAAAAGTCAGTGCTCAGGGAGGCACTTAAGATTTTTAGACGTCCCCACATACGGTACATCCTACAGTACATCAGGAATTTGTCCTGCTACCTTTGGCTAGATGCTTTACAACACCAAAAAGCAGATGAAATAAATATAAAAACTCCTTTATACCAGCTGCTATAAAGATGCTCAACAAACAGATAGCAGGCTATCTTGCTTATAATATGTTATGCATGCACAGTTCTGACTGAGTTGTCTGTTGGTGTTACTGTGGTGTCGTGTTGCTGTATATGTTGCTGTTGGTGTTTTATTTATGTGTGAGCTGTCTAAGTCTGTGATGCAGTGACTGTGAAGCCCAAGACGAATCTGCCCTTGGGGACAATAAAGTATACTCTCTCTGCACGCATCCCCTTCCCCATCCGCAGTCATCCCCTTCCCCATCCGCACTCATCCCCTTCCCCATCCGCATTCAGGACATCACACACACCTGAGCCTCAGCCAAAGTCCCTACCCACAATGCAAAGGCCACCGCCTTGTTCTGCCTCGTAGTTAGAAGTGTATTTGTGTGTGTGTGTAAGTTTATTTGTATGTGTAGTCAGTGAGTGTGTGTCTGACAGCATTTGTGTGTGTAAGTGCGTTTTTATGTGTAGTAAGCATATGTGTGTGTGTGTGTGTGTGTGTGTGTGTGTGTGTGTGTGTGTGTGACACCATTTGTACGTGTAGTGTGCGTGTATGTGTGTGTGTGTGTGTGTATGCATATGTGTGTGTGCATGCATCTGGGTTAGACGGGAGGACAAAACAAGAGATGGCTGGCTCAGTGATGAAGACGTGTTGGATTTTTTCCTTCTTGAAATCTGGTTGGGTCTAAATTAATCCGCGGCTCTGAGGAGATTTGGGTTTCGCTCAGCCATTAAGATTACGGAGATTATTCGCTCTGTGCCTCTGTTCTTTTGTTCACTGGCCTGTAACAGCTTTTGTTTCTGAGCACTAATCCTGTTTGGTTTGGATTAGGAGGCAAATCTGCTGTCAGATTGATGGGGTGTCACAGCATGCTCTTCTGTGTGAATATAGGGGATACATGTGCGCATGTTTTTGTGTGTGTGTGTGTGTGTGTGTGTGTGTGTGTGTGTGTGTGTGTGTGTGTGAGCGTACGTACGTTTGTGCATGTGTGTGTGCGCGCACATGTGTGTGTGTGTGTGTGTGTGTGTGTATGTACTATGTGTATGTGTGTGTGTGTGTGTGCATGTGTATGTGCATTTGTGTTTGTGTGTGTGTGTGTGTATGTGTGTGTGTGTGCACGTGTGTGTGTGTGTGTGTGTGTGTGTGTGCAAAACAGTAGATGTTGTTGTGTTTTTTATGCTTCTGTCCTGACGTTGTTTACGAGTGACCCTGGTAAACACCCACATGCACTGTCCAATCTGGGTCGAGTAGACCTGTTGCCGACCAATCGTATCACTTAAACCTGCCAGATACGCTGGACCAAGATCAAATACACACACAATGAGGGGGTGGGGGGGTGGGGGGGTCCATGTTGTCAGGTCCAGATTGTGAAGACTGTTTCCCATTATTGTTTCATGTGTAGTCTGGAGCCCCTGAACACCACAACACTGTGTTTACATGTACGCAGATGTGGAGCTGTTTACCCATGATGCCGCACTCTGAGTGACATCTGGGAGGATTCTTCCCATGTCACAATCACACACACACCACCACACCCCCCCCAAACACACACACACATACACAACCACAGACACACACACACAACCACACACACACACACACTTTCCTAACCCCTCTGACCCCGAGGGAAAAAGAATAAAAACAGAGAGATAAAACTGAGATCACATGATGTTATTACTAGATAGTGCCTCTATACCTTACACTCTTATTCACAGAATATTATGGACAACAAACGTTGCAGGGGTGCAGTTGTAAAAAGGTGGGTTTTGAAATGAAAATTAAAATTAAATTGGAAATGTAATTATTTGTTACATACCGTAAGTGTGGGTTATTGTTCAATAAGATGGTAATTATCGTGGAATAAGCTCCAACAGAGTGATACTTGATGCAAGACCCAGACATGAAGTGATATAAAAGAATTAACAGCGGTTATTATTACATTCTTCTTTAGTACACATTACGTTACATTACATTTGTACTGGGTAGTACCTCTGTGCCAAAGTCTGTCAATCACAGCATAGACCATCCACCAGGCAAGGAACAGGGATGTGTCTCACTGTCAGACACAACATTGACGTATATACTGCAACAAATTATTCAATGTACAAAAAAGAACATGCAATTTAATTGTTTTATACTGCCTCTTGAACGTGTGGTTTAACCTACTGTATCCTGTTTTTGTTAGTATTTACCTTTGTTAAGCCTGTATTTAAAAAGCCATGTATAAATAAAATATCTTATTATTATCATTAATAAATAAATTAAAAAACGAACAGATGAACATTAACAGATGCATAATACCTACCCCTCCATTTGAAAAAAAAAAACTTCCTGAATATCTTCCAGTTAATTGTCATGTCATAACATGATGTCATGCCATGTCTTCACAATTCACTTCACAAAAATGCCGAAAAGCAGCCCTGACCTTAACTAACACCATCACGCAAAGCCTGCTCTCATCCCTGTGGACAAGCCTATTGGAGCCACTGTCAATCTGCATTAGGACCTTTTCTGGGGACAAATGAAAAACGACTGGATGTGTATGACTTGTGGAATGTGGTGAAAAATGTTTTTGGCTTGTTTGAGCTTTTCTCCCTGCAAAGCCGTGACACTGGCATCCTCAGGCTCTTCAGACACTCATCAACGCTTTTATTGTAGCTTGGCCGTGTCTAGCTGGCCTTCCTCCAGACAGCAGATTTTTTCGCTGGCTGAGCTGAAAGGCCTGAAGAAGTCTCCTGACGGGACACTTAGGCTGGGGCTGATAGCGCCCGGTGCTATCTCACCGCCCGTCTCCGTCCACACAGCATGCATTCCGTAATCAAACAAGAGCGCTATATATCACCCTGGGGAGTGATAGGGAGAGTGAGAAAATGAGAGACAGGAAGACAGAAGAGAGAGAGAGAGAGAGAGAGAGAGAGAGAGAGAGGGAGAGGGGGAGAGAGGAGAAAGGAAGAGCGAGGTAGTTTGAAAGGTTGAAAGATAAACAGAGAGAGAGCGAGTGCGAGAGAGAGAGAGAGACAGAGAGGGAGGGAGGGAGAGGGGTAGAAAGAGAAACACGGGGAAAGAATTATAGAAGTGTGTAGAGACAGGGGTCACAAATAGATAAATAGATAGACAGAGGGAAAATATGTGTGAGAAAGATAAACAAAGGGAAGGGTATTGAGGAAGGAGTGGGAAAAAGGTGAGGTGAGGAAGGAGAAATACAGAGGGTAGAAAGAGAGCCATCACAGGGGGAGATGGTGAAAGAGAGCAATAGGGGGGAATTAGTGGGAGGGCAGGACAGCCACAGAGAGCGATAGAGAGAAAAAGGGGATAGAGAGAGAGGGAGGGAGGGAGGGAGGGAGATGCTGACAGGCTTGAGATTGCTCTGATAATGCTGATGAGGCACACACACACACACACACACACACACACACACACACACACACACACACACACACACACACGCACACACACACACACACACACGCACACACACACACACACATCGACACTACATCACACACATCCACACACACACACACACACATGCACACACACACCAACTCACACACACACATCGACACTACATCACACACATACACAGACACACACACATGCACACATTGACACTACATCACACACACACACACACACACACACACACACACACACACACACACACACACATGCACACATCGACACTACATCACACACCCACACACACACACACACACACACACACATCGACACTGCATCACACACATACACACACACACACATGCACACACCGACACTACATCACACACACACACACACACACACACACACACACACACACACACACACACACACACACACACATTGACACTTCATCACACAAACACACACATACACACTCATCACACACATACACACACATCGACACTACATCACACAAACACATCAACAGTACATCACACACACACACATTGACATTCCATCACACACACACACACACACACACACACACACACACACACACACACACACACACACACACACAAACATTGACACTTCATCACACAAACACACACATCAACACAAATACACACACGGACACTTCATCACACAAACACACACATCAACACACACACAACATTTCATCACACACACACACACACCGACACTTCATCACACAAACACACACACATCAACACTTTATCACCACACACACATCAACACTTTATCACAGACAGCGGGACTGCAAGGGCCCAGTGGGAGACAGCTGCAGGGAGGAGAGAAAGAGAGGAGAGGAGAAAGAGAGGAGCGGAGAAAGAGAGGAGTGGAGAAAGAGAGGAGCGGAGAAAGAGAGGAGTGGAGAAAGATAGGAGGACAAAAAAAGAGGAGGGGAGAAAGAAAGGAGAGGAGAAGGAGAGGAGGGGAGAAAGAGAGGAGGAGTGGAAGAGAGGAGAGGAGAAAGAGAGGAGGAGTGGAAGAGAGGAGAGGAGAAAGAGAGGAGGAGTGGAAGAAAGGAGGTGAGAAAGAGAGGAGGGCAGTAAGAGAGAGGAAGGCAGAAAGAAAGTAGGGAAGAAAGGGAGAAGTGGAGAAAGAGAGAAAGACAAAAAGAGAGCAGGGAAGATAGAAAAGAGAGAAGGAGAGGAGGGGAGAAAGAGAAGAGGAGAGGAAGAGAGGAGGTGAGAAAGAGAGGAAGAGAGGAAAGGAGGAGTTGAGAAAGAGAGGAGGGCAGGAAGAGAGGAAGGCAGAAAGAGAGGAGTGGAGAAAAAGAGAAGTGGAGAAAGAGGAGGGGAGAAAGAGAGGAGGGAAGAAAGAGAGGTAGAGGAGAGAAGAGAGAAGATGAGCTTTTAAAGGTCATAAATTAACTCCAGAGTTCCTGTGAAGCCCACTGTGTCTCTCAACTCCACCAGAGCTTTGCCATGCCACTCACACACACACACACACACACACACACACACACACACACACACCTCCCCATTACACACCATAAAAATTAACGACATGCATGACCCAAGTCCTAACTGTGTGACATTGATGGCACGTTTTCTAATTGGCAGTTACAGTTAGGCTGTCTGTGACACTCTAGGGAGATAGTGGAAATAAATGCAGCTCTTCGATTCTCTTTTTCTTATATTACGCTGGCATGTGCAGCACTGACAGAAATGTATACGCATCTGCAACGGAGCTAAGAAACAAACCATTAAATAAATATGGCAAAGTCTGCTTTACCAGCCAGTCAGCCAGTGAGCCAGTGAGCCAGTGAGCCGCATCCCTCCTCACACACACACACACACACACACACACACACACACACACACACACGGGCATCGCATCGCGGGGTAGAGCAGCTAATACATGCTAATTTATGGCCCTGCCTGCATGACAGCTGGTGTCTCATCGGGATTTATGCCGAGGAATATACGAAAACACTCATGAATTATTAGGCACTTTTATTATTTTACACCGGGGGGGTGGGGGTGGGCACAGGCCTATCTATAAGCACTCCATCTCCTGCTTTTGTGGTGTTTTTGGAGTCAGGATGATGGAACAGAGATCTAAGACTTGTGATGGACTGAAACTAATGGTATTTTCTTTCTTTCGCTCTCTCTCTATCTGTCTTTGTCTCTGTCTCTCTTTCTCTCTCGTTCTCTCTCTCTCTCTCTCTCACTCTGTCTCTGTCTCTCTCTCTCTTCCTCTCTCCCTGTCTCTGTCTCTCTCTCTCTCTCTCTCTCTCTTTCTCTCTCTCTCTCTCTCTCTCTCTCTTTCTCCTCTGGGGAGAGAAGGCTAAGAGGATAGGGAGATAAGTGCGATCTGGGCTGCGCTGTGCAGACACATTTCAAGGCTTTTTTCCCTCCTCATCTGTCTCACTCTGACAGGAGCGGAGGAGGCTGCCATTATGTTGACAAAAGACAAAAATATTAGTGAACATGTCCAAAAAAGAGGACACATTGGAGCTGGAAAGGAGATACTAGTCAGCATAGGCGTAGCCACAAGTGGGCTGGGGTGGGCCTGTGCCCACCCACTTGTCAATCAGGCCCACCCAATCAGAAGGCTCTATAAGTTTGATTGACTGTTTTAGTAAGAGAAGTAACCTATGTGTTTTGGGCTGGGGCCACCTAATTTTGTTCTGGGCCCACCCATTTTATGATTTCTGGCTACGCCCCTGCTAGATAGACACCTTGAGCTCCTCTTCTCCTCCACATATAATTGCTGCGTTCAGGCATGGCCTGGCACATGACTAGAACTCCTTCTGTCCTAGAGATTCTGGTTGTGACCCTTTGTGCATTATTCATGTTTCTGATGTTTTGTACTGTATGTGGTGGTGTACGTAGTGTATTCCTTTTGTAATTTCCTTTTGTAAGTTGCTTTGGATAAAAGTGTCTGCTAAGTGTAATGTAATGTAATGTGTATGTCGTGCCTTTGATGTGTGTTTCTGATGTTATGTTTGCCTTTGTGTGTTATTCATGGCTTCTGCACACATAAGGCAAGGCAAGGTTTATTTCTATAGTGCATTTCATACTTAAAAGCAACTAAATGTGCCATACAGAAAAAGATATAACATAAACAACAACAAAAACAACAACAACAGCGATAGCAGAATTTCTTGAATAGCTTCTCAGTGTAAAACCACATTAAATGTAATATAAAAATTACATAATGTAATGTAATACCAATAACATTCTGGTAATAACAATAGTTAAATATATGTGCATAAAAATGCATAGGTGCACTAATATTAGGGCTGGGTACCGATATGGATTTCCTGAATCTATATGACACCGATACACAAGATCAGGATACAATACGCTTCTCGATTCGATACGATTTGATACAATATCTATATTTGTTATTATTTTTTAAAATGTATTTATGTTTATTTCTTAGTATCACTGCCAGTTTTGCTTGTTGATAAAAATGACTGAGTGGAGAATATGGGTGGATGGGTGCGGGTCAAGTGTCAACTGCATCTCATTCATCTCCTGGTTGCGCCGTCTGGATAGACACGTTGACTGTGACATTGACTGACATGAAGATGAGGGCTCATTGAGGGGGTGTGGGTGGGTTGGGGTGGGGGGGGGGGGTGCACACTCGGCCAGTGACAGACCAATCAATAGCTCATCAAGGACACTTAACTCCATGGTAACTGAGCCACCTTGGATCATCGCCCTGGGCCGAAAGGAAGCGCTTAGATCAGCCATTCAGACGGTTTGTCATTCTAACCACATTTGGGAAACTAATCCATACCAGCCGCCTCACCCTGCCTCAGAGATAAATTAGTGATGGCCCCTACATGTTGATGGGGGGTGGGGGGGTTTGGATGGGTGGGTGGGGGCGGGGCTGTAGTGGACGTGTAAATGCAAGCTAACAGAGTTTACCCACCTCTCAAATTTCAGAGATGGAGTGTAGAGTACATTTACTTCATAATAGAGTTTATTCACCAAATATAACTAACATTCAAAAATCACACTACATTATTTATATTTACGATCTGTGTACTAGGGACTATTTACAATAGCCTACCACTTGTATTGCTCAAAATATTTTTAAACATCTTTTTCATAGTTTACCCACCTCTTATTTTTCCACTGCACCCCTTGGTGGATGGGGTTAGGGTTTGTGTTACAGAGTTACAGAGTCCAGTGCCCAGTGAGTCAGTAAATCAGTCAGTCACCCATGCCCCCCCCCCCCCCCCCCCCCCCCCACACACACACACACAACCCCCCCCCCCCCCCCCCCCCCCCCCCCCCCCCCCACGCAGTGCTGATAAACACACCATATGCCAACTGCCTATGCACTGAGGAGAGGAAAGGCCGTCCCTCATCCCAGCCCTGTGTGAGGCTATCTGTCAGTTCCGGCGGGACTCTCGCCCATCTCCAACCTTGAAAGTTTCGACCCGACAGTTTAATTTATTTCAGCCGCGGCCAACAATGCCGGCCAATCGATAGTTAAACCAATTATATGAAAATAGGTATTGATCTGCAAAGGGGTGTTTGTCAGTGGCCATGTGGCTTGCGAGAAGGGGATAATATAGTCCCATGATGCACTTGTGCGAGGGAAAGCTTTTATGTCATTGGTTCTCTGAACTGGCAGAGGCGATGATTCTGAGTCTGAATCTCTGTTTGGGCTCAAGGCA
>CM059275.1:24787784-24790284 GCA_030347295.1 Setipinna tenuifilis | reverse complement strand
GCTCACAAATAGAAAATGACACAGGCTCCCAGAATTTGCCAGAATGTTTCATGGCTGTAATTGCCTGAGGGCGCGTTTTTTTGGCCTTTTTATTTATTTATTTATTTATTTTTGGTTTTAGACCACTGTTGTTTCCTGGTCCCCAAACAAACAAAAACACTTTTTTTCCTGCTGTAAAAAGGTCTCGCCAGCCTTGCGCTGTGACGTAAAAAAAAAACAAAAACAAAGCACCCATTGAGCCCGGAGACGCTGTCAAGCTAAAACTGTGGGGATCAATTCACACTCGTCTCCCTCCCAGGAAATGATTAAGTGAGATGAGCCTCAAGTGCTAATTTCTGATCCTTGTCATGGCAAGTGCTACTGACATGTACTCTTTCATTCTTTGTTCTCTCTAGTGTGCCTCACTAGCAAATTCTTTTTCTTATTTTTCTTTCCTTTATTCTGTCTGTTTCTATCTTCTTTATCTTGCTTTTTTTCCTCCCACTGTTTTTGTTTGGATCATCTATCTATCTATCTATCTATCTATCTATCTATCTATCTATCTATCTATCTATCTATATACCTGTCTGTCTGTCTGTCTGTTTCTGCTCCTCCCCCCTTTTCTTTTCAATCTCTTTCTCCGACTCCCTCTCCCTCTCTCTCTCTGTCTCTCTCTCTCTCTCTCTCTCGCTCTCTCTCTCTCTCTCTCTGTATTTCTCTCACACTCCCTTGTCTGATAATTGTCTGATGGTTTTCTGGGGCTTTTAAAGGGGAGCCAGCCGGCCTCTCAGTAAACAGCCATCCCCCGGAGCAGCGGGCCTCTGTTCACACCTCCCCTCAGCCAAGCCAGCGCTGCCGTCACAGGCTCTGGGGCTGGTGCGGTTTCGCGGCTAACGACAACACAGAATGACGTGAGGCTGAGACATCCAAGGCTCCGTCCTCGTTTACTCCATGTTTCCAGACACATCTGAGGAGTTCTTCATTAAGTCTTCATTACCCAGCTCACTTATAAAGAAAGATATTGTTGAAGGCAAACTGGGTATTGCCTTAACATGACGAGCACGCTGGCATGGAACTGACAAAGACAGATGTGTCGGAGCAGCCTGGGCACCATCTGTGTGGATGTGTGTGTGTGTGTGTGTGTGTGTGTGTGTGTGTGTGTGTGTGTGTTTGTATGTACTGTATATGTGTGTGTGTTTGTGTGTGTGTGTGTATGTGTGTGTGTGTGTGTGTGTGTGAGAGAGAGAGAGAGAGAGAGAGAGAGAGAGAGAGAGAGAGAGAAAGAGAGCGAGAGAGAGAGAGAGAGAGAGGAATAGGGAGAGAAAGAGAGGGAAAGAGAGAGAGGGAGAGAGAGGGAGAGAGAGGGAGTGGGAGAGAGAGAGAGGGAGAGATGTGATTAAAAGATACTTGAGCACAAAGATGGATGTCTTCTGTAAGTGTCTGTATATTTCTGTAAATATATGTGCTTCTGTGTATGTACTATACTGAAAGCTAAAGTCTAGTATGGGTTTGTGTGTGTTGTGTGTGTGTGTGTGTATGTGTGTATGTCTGTGTCTCTGTGTGCATGTGCGTCATCATCCATTGTTTATTCAAGGAAAAATTGACTGAACATCAAGCTTTTTCACAGCAATGCCCTGAGCATACAATAAACAATACAAAAAAAGAGAAAATACAAAAAAGTAAAAAAAAAAAAGTAAAAAAGGTTAAGAAATGTAATTTAAAAAAAAAGAATTCTGAACATAGTCAAATGCTCACTGAAGGTAAGATACAGATTGCTCATACCCTTGTGCATGTGTGTGTGCGTGCGTGTGTGCATGCGTGTGTGCATGTGTGTGTGCATACATGTGTGTGTGCATGTGTGTGTGCGCACGTGTGTGTGTGCGTACATGTCTGTGTGTTTTTGTGCTCAGCAGTAATATTTCTCCTCTATGCCAGTTTCAGGGCCTGGGATCTGCACTGACAGGTCTGAGAGAAGAAGACATGTTTCCTTTTATCTCAAGAGGAGAGCAATATTGATCTTTGTGTCGTGTGTGTGTGTGTGTGTGTGTGTGTGTGTGTGTGTGTGTGTGTGTGTGTGTGTGTGTGTGTGTGGTGTAGTTTGTTCTGATATGTGTTGACTGCCTCAAATGCTGCATCAGAAACCGTGTTAGGTGAATGTGTGTTTGTGTGTCTTTGTGTGAAATAGAGAGTGACAGAGAATGAGAGAGAGGGAGAGTGTGTGTTCATATAAGAGAGAGAGTGAAAATGAGAGAGAGAGAGAGAGAGAGAGCTTCTGTTTGTTCATATATATATACGTGTGTGTATGTGTGTTTGTGTGTGTGTCTTTTCATGTGTGAGACTGGACATGTGAGATTGTGTGTGTGTGTGCGCGTGTGTGTGCGTGCATGGTGTGTGTGTGTGTGTCCCTGACCCTGGCCAGCAAGAGAGGGTAATGAGATTTTTACACTCTGCTGTGAAACGACACAAACTGGTTACACATAGCACGGCCATAGTTGTATCCTCAGTGACAAAGACAGTGTGT
>CM059275.1:24727784-24780284 GCA_030347295.1 Setipinna tenuifilis | reverse complement strand
GTAATTATCCACTTATTCACATTGTCCTGTATTGTCTTCCTGGAACATCCTGTGTGTATTCATTTGCATCTGAGAATAATTAGGATTTTCGCTAAACACATCTTTATGGTTTGATGATCATCAGTAGCAAAATCATGTTCATGTTCATGTTCAAGATGGCGCCTGCCCTGTCGGCGACTCGCTACCTGGTGTTCAACTTTTGTCTTTGTCAGCTCATGTTGTGTCTTGACTACGTTATGTCTTGTATGTTGATGGTGGCACTGAGTTTCCCCTTTGGGGAGTATTAAAGTTAATCCAATCCAATCCAATCCAATCAGTAAAATGAAGTATGGTATAAGAATTCACAGGGAATACATTAATGAGCGCAAGGTGTTTTACAGCATATAACAGGTAGGCACTGAGTGGAAAGAAAGTATCAGGTATCAGGTGGATCAGGTGCTCTTCAGGTGCTTTTCATATAAAAACACATTACATAATAAATATAATAAATGAAAACAAAAATGTCAAAAGAATACTAGTTCAAACCCCAACAGTACTGCTTAAAAGCCTGTTTTGAGGATTTTTTTTGTTGAAAATGAAAAGTTGTGGAAAACATTAGCAATTTTCAGTGCCATAAATGTTGGATTCCTTTGTTCTTGACAGCCACCCCAGAAAATAATATACCCATATTTCTTTTAAAGGGAAACACACTGGTAATGTATTGGGATGCACATTTTTCACAAAATGTGATGTACTCCAGCCTATCTTTGGAAAATACAGGCAGTGGTGAAGAAACACAATGGTTGAAAAATATACACTGACTTTTATTGGGGTAGAAAGTTCAGTTTAGGCAGTACATCAGTAAGGTGTAAGGAAACTGTAGGTCATGTCAGGATGTTCACAGATTGGCTCTCATCAATGATGGGACACAGAACTCCAGTTTTATTACAGCTGGAGTTTGCACATTTTGAGAGCGATGGCACAGATCTTAGGAAAAAGAACGATGACAAAAACCATGACCAGCAAGAAAAGATCTTCTTTTAGTGAGTTGCCCCTCAGGAAGGTAAGCCATGTGATCTTATTTTGCATGCTCTTCGCCATCTTCTTCTCAATTTCTGCCTTCCTGACCTCATCAACTGCTCTGCGCCATTCCAGGTCTCTGTCACTCGGTTTCCTTTCGTTGTCTCTGGTCCACATCTTGCAGGGGGTCGGTTCCCTGAAGGTCACGGCTCTAGTGGCATCTTCTGCTCTCAGGGGAAGAGAGCTCCAGAGTCTGTTGGCCTCCACAGTCTTGCAGTTCCTCTGGATCTTGTGGATCCTATCCCGTCTGGTCCGTTCCTTCTCCTGCTGGAGGCAGTAGGCCTGCAGACAGGCTCTTTCCCTGCTCAGGGCCTCCTGCCTCTGCTTCAGCCTCTGCTCCTCACTCAATGCCACACCCGACATCCATTTGTTGTCAGTGTCTGGAGCTGCCTTTTTCTTCAAGAAACGGCTACACCAATGAGCCAGAGCCTTTCCCAGTGTCTTCCTTTGCTTCTTCTGTCCGTTGTCCTGTTTCTTATCCTTTTTGTTAACTTCTTCTTCGTCTGTCATGAGCTGCGAGATGTCGGTGTTTCTCCACTTCATCATCCCAGCGTTGGCGTGTTTGTACTCTCCTTGCCCCTGCTCGTCATCAGGCTTGTCAGGTTGAGCAGCACTGCACAGGCAGCACGCTAGGAGTACAACTTGCCATCCTCGTCCTGCGGCCTTTCCACTCCTCACAGGCCTGGGACCATCCTGGCAACCGCCACCTCCTCCTTCTCCTCCCATAACGGGCTTCACAGCCACGTCTCTCACCTAGCTCATCAACTTCACACTAATCTGGACAGAAAATGGATTAGAGAAAGGGAGTCAGGTGGAAGAATTAGAGAACAGTTTCACCTATTTCTTAATAAACAGTTTCACATAGATTAAGCTTAGTCTTGTCTTGTGTTTTACAGATTATTGTAAATAAGTAAATTATGCGGTGATATCCTCAGCCGAATCAGATATAGTACCAGAGTATATTTTAAATCTGGGATTGTCTAAATACTTGTCCAGATTTTATTAATGTTAGAAATGTAGTCTTTTGGCAATTAAATGAATATGAATTTTTTATCAAGGTAGTATTTTCGTGTGTTATTTGTCAAATATTGTCATATTTCATCTTACCGCAATGTAATATAACAAGCCGCTCTCCAGTCTTACATCTATTTGTTTCATTTAGAAGGTTACAGTGGTTTTGTGGAACTTTGCTGACAGTGATGTCATAATGGTTTGGGGGAAAACAAGCTTCTTGGCTGTTTTTACAAGGCCTACTCACCCCATTGTTAGTAGCGTATTATTGATTGTAATTTGGCGTTTGCTCCATTGGTATTGATATCGTACTGTATGGTCGGGAAAAACATAAACTCTACCGGTGTTCAAATGTTCAAATACTTAGCCTAGTAATCTCATTAAGATTTCTCTGTTTGATCTCTGCAATTTCCATGAATATTTCTCAGTCTTATTTGTAAACGCAAAGTGCTGTTAAAAAAAAGACAATGTGAAGTACAGACCATATCACTTTTTATTCAATGAACTTGCAGGTCCAGCCTGCGATTTGTAAAATATATGATTCCATCTTCTTTCCAGTAGGTGGTTCAGATGCCCCCCTTTTACAAGAATACTTTTAACCTAACACTCCGTAGAATTGTTAGAGATTGTATGGCTTTTGAAATGTACATGGTAATTTTGTAGTTTGCTAAATTAAATATGTACCTTCGTTTGATTGATAAAGACTGGCATTAGGTTGTTTCTGTTATCACTCTCAGGCCAGGCCAATCTGGTTTTGGACCCACAAACTGACTCAGAGAAATGTTTCATTGAAGGGGATTTTAATAACAGAAAACACAGTCCAAAAAAAAAAAGAGATAGAGCCATGGCAACTAGAACAAAGCAATGAATTCAGGAAAAAACATACAAGGAATTCTCACCTCAGTTGAAGCAAAGACAAAACTTAAAGGAACAGTAATCTTACAGCAAAGCTTGGTGCTGAAATTTAACATACAAGGTTTGAGCAAAACAGATCTCAGAATAATCCACAGGTTTCCCTCAGGTTTCCCTATCATAATCCATTGTTGCCATGTGCAAGGGAATGTAAGGGAACTCCTACAGCTTCTTAAGTTCTGTAGTGTTTTTAGGATTTTGCTCCACCTCACAGTAGATGCCCTTTTTAAAATATCTTCTGACAAAATCTATTAGGTTGTCAGCATATGTCTAAATCAGCAAAGCTTACTTTCACTTTCACTTAATTTCTTGTTTTTTTTGCAATGTCACAGATTCAAAGTAGACAAAATATTCTCATTGTTCAGAACAAAGTTTTACAGAAGCGCCATGATCCACAAAGAACCCAGGATAAAGCGGTTCAGTGAATGTTGTCTTAACTTTGTGTAGGAGAGTCATTCTGTCAGAGATGTTGTAGAAGGACAAAGTTCCTGCCCTGTAATCCACATACACTCCTATTCTAGAGGTGGGAATGATGGAGATTTTAGTTTCTTTATTTTTGTGCCAGAAAACGCATCCTCCAGTTTTACATCGCAGACACCAGGAATTCTTATCCGCTCCAAATTCAGTGCTATCTTCTCCTCTCTTTATGCTTTTGTATGCCACTGCAATTTCAACTACAGAATTGTTCTTCAGATCCAGCTCAGCCTCCCAATAAACACATCTACAAAAGCCCTGTTCACACAACACCTGAGAACGTGCTGTGAATCTGTCTGGATGATGTGGGTAAGGCTGCTCCGCTCCACGTGTTGCTCTTGTGTTCCTCTCAGACAAAGAGATGTGTTTGTGTGCTGTGTTTGGATCCAGTGTAAGCTTGCAGGAGTCTGCAGTGAATAAAAAAGAAAGCACATCTTGGGTGACTAATTCACACATATAACTGCTGCAATGTGCATATAATAAAGAAAACAGTGACATGTGTGTTTCCTTTCCATCTAGCATATTTTCCCTAGAGACATGGTGTATTGATAAACAGCAATTTTTTTCAGCAATTCCATTATGAATACCCCCACATATGTATTTGCATTTTGTATGACAATAGATATCTTAAACCTCTTTGGACCTTTATAAAACACTTAACTTTCACCATTCACTCTGTCTCTCCATATTATCCACAATCACACATGTGCTCCTGTGCTCTGGCCTTGGGGATAATGTAGCTTAACACTTTTGTATTTCTTGATTACCTTTATCATTTTAAAACATTAAAATATTATATACTGTTGGTGATATTAGATATCTGCTACTCACACTTTAAAAACTCCTCCCTGGTTTGTGGCTCCTGGGGCAAGACAATCTCTACACTTGTCACTAAAAAATGGACAGATGGAGAGGGTGTTAAGTTCAATGAGAAAGACTCAGGAAGCTACATCCACATATAAATGTCAATTGTGTCTCTTTAATGTAAGACATATTATATTATGTGTAATGGGTCACCAAGGAAATTACCCTGGACCATGACAGCAGCATCACAGAAACAGGCTTTTTGATAACACAGCCAGAGCAAAGCTCAGTCACAGTCTAAATTTCTGCTACTGAATTCCTTACAGTTGAGTAAGTTTTATTCAATGCATTTACTTAGAAATGTATCAATGGTTATGTGGAAAACTAGCACAAACATCTACAAAGATTTCCTCTGCACAACATTTACCCTCTTCAGATATCTTCATCATTTCCTGCTTGCAGAATTCTTCCACTTCACTTTTCAAAGCAATGAGAGATTTACTCAGGTCCTCAAAGGACATGTGTGGACTGAGACTGATTCTGGGTGAAGTCTTGGATACAGAGGACTGGATGGTCTGAAAACTCTACAAACAGTACAAAATAGAAATGTTAGTTATAGACTACAACATGGTGAGTAAAATGACAAAACATCTGCCGGTGATGAACCTCTCTCATTCCCAAAGCTACCTGGAGGAAATGGACATGATCTTCCTCAAGAGAAAGCTTCTCCAACTCAGCATCTCTTCTCCTTAACTCAGTGAGCTCCTGCTCCAGTTTCTCCAAAACATCTTCAGCGTCTTTCACTGCTGCCTTCTGCTGAGCTCTGATCAGCTCTTTCACCTCAGAGCGTCTCCTCTCAATAGACTCCAGCAGCTCAGTGAAGATCTTCTCACTGTACCCCTCTACCTCTTGAGCAGATCGCTAAATAGAACATAATAGAATAGAATAGAATAGAACAGAACAGAACAGAACAGAACAGAATAGAATAGAATAGAATAGAATAGAAGGTGTCTACTGGCAATTCTTTTCAAAGTGTATTAGATGTCACCCATTAATTACTGAGGTGAGAAATATTTATGCTACCTCTTTATTTACAGTAGTAAGTTTAAGTGTTTCCTGACCTGATAAGATGTCACAGCCTCCCGCAACTCCTGCAGTTTCTTCTCTTTCTCCTGGATTCTCTTCAGGAATTCGGTCTTTGTCTTCCCCAGCTCTTTCTTTTGTAAATGCATTTACAAAAACATATTTTTTAATCATCAAAACAAATACCTCACTTACCTTGGTATCCTAATTCATTAAATGGGTGGCATTAGAGATAGATAAAACAGGCCACTAATCAACAATGTAGTATACACAACAATGTACTATACACACAACTATTTCACTCAAACAATGTCAGAATTCTGGAGAATATTGTTGTAAATATAATTAGGTTGGCACATTTTCCTTAGAACAGAAAAAATATTTGTTTACTATAATAGCCGCCTTATTTTCTCACTTTATCTGGCTCTAATATTGAGTGCTTCTGCTCAATTATGTTCTTCGTAATGACTGTAAATGTAGCTCATTTTTCATGAAGACTGGTTAGTTAGTTATTGAGACCTTACCTCTCTCTCCTTACGTTCTGCTGCAGCTGAGACTGTATCGTGGCCTTTGTGATTATCCATGGTGCACAACATGCAGATACACTTCTGATCAGTGCGACAGAACACCTCAATCAGCTTGTTGTGCTGAGAGCAGATCTTCTCCTGTAGATGTGTGGAGGCAGGGAGCAGTTTGTGATTCTTCAAGGCAGGGATGTTGTAGTGAGGCTCAATGTGTGTCTGACAGAGAGAGATCAGACACACCAGACAGGACTTGACAGCTTTGAGTTTTCTATCGGAGCAGAAGTCACATTCCACATCCCCCAGTTCAGCATATGGAACAGGACAAGGAAGAGCAGCCTGAAACCCACTCTTCTTCATTTTGTCCACCAGCTCAGCTAGCATGGTGCTTTTCTTCAGCAAAGGCCGTGGAGAAAATGTATCCCTGCACTGAGGGCAGCTGTACTCACCCTTCTGATCCTCCTGATCCCAGCAACCATTTATACAGTTAATACAATAGCTGTGTCCACATGGAATAGTGACTGGATCCCTCAGTGGATCCAAACAAATAGAACAGCGAAATGGATCTTGATCTTCAACTACAGCCATTTCCTCTGCTAATGTTACCCAAACACTTCCCTAAAAAATGTTACAGCCCAAGTGTTTCTTCCAAGGTCCGGTGTAAGAAGTGGGAGGAGTCTCCTAAAACAGGTAGAATGTTTAAAAGAAAGAACAGGGAGCAATTTGACCTGTTATTGTAAATATTAAGTGTATAATGTATATAATCCACTATATCCTCTCACTGTTAGGTTCTGACATTATGGTATGTCAGAATCGTTACTGTATTATATTAGTGCCATTTTCCTGGGGGAGAGCAAAACCGAAAGTACGAGGAAGTTGAAGCAGCAGAGAAGGAGGGTTTTCAGAATAGCAGCGGATTAACCCTTTACTGTCATAGACATCATCTCAGCAAACAAACACTGACACTAGCTTTCATTTTAAACCTTACATGTGTTATTCCCTAATAATTTTTTTTCTTATATGGCTCTTGGCCAGAAAATGTACACAGTTATATTTTAATTGGTTAAATTAAATATGCAACATCGTTTGAAAGACAAACACTGGTATTACACTGCTTGAGTTGGTTTTGTTATCACTCCACAATGCACACCAATGCAGGTGAGTGCTACATGAGAGATGAGTTTTTTTCTACACTCAGGGGTTTGGCTTAGTACACATATTACAGCAGGCAAAGGAAATATATTGAGTACTCATTTATTTATTCCCATTTTCCTGTGTTCTCTTCTGGAACATCCTGGGCGTGTTCACTTGCACCTGAGAATAACTAGGATTTTTACTTCACATGTCTTTATGGTTTGATGACAGTATTGTTTTATTCATCAGTACCAACATCAATAAAATGAAGTATTTTATTAGAATTCACAGGGAACACGTTAGGTGTTTTACAGCATGGAGAACCACAAACAGGTAGACACTGAGTGGAATGAAAGTATCATGTTCAGGTTAAACTCTGAGGGTATAGAGTAAGTTATTGCTGTAGAGGAGGTAAAGAATAAGAGAGTACTGACCGCTCAAGCAAATGAAAGAATGTTTTTTTAATGTTCAAAAGAAAAATAGAGAAATAGAGACTGTAGGTTGGAGACGTTTTGAGTTCTTTGACTTTGAATGTACTGTACCTCAAAGTGGATGGCCTATATTTAAATGCACACTAGGCAGCAACATTTTTTTTTTTTTTACGAGATTCCCCATACAGGTCATGATTAAATGTTCACTGTTGGTAGCTTCTACACTTATTGCCTTGGGTGCGGCCCGGTGCGAGCTGAACTTGCAAGTGTGGTTTTTCTCCTACAGACCAGTGGGGGGGGCTGAGAGAATCTTTATTGGCCTTGCAATGAGCATTTAACAATCTACTGACTTACGAAGATGATTAATGAACTCTAAAATTGTGCATAGTGTACATTTAAATGTCTTTCTAGAAATGTTCTCAGAGTTGAAGCATATGACTGGGCATATCCAAAGTTTGCCTTCACACTTATCACTTTTTCTATGTGCGGCTTCATTAATTTCGTACAATTTTTTTTCTTTTTTGCAATGTCTCAAATCTAAATCTTTTCATTCTTCAGAGCAAAGTTTTACAGAAGCTTTAGGACCCACATAGAACCCAGGATAAATGGGTTCAGTGAATGTTGTCTTAACTTTGTGTAGGAGAGTCATTCTGTCAGAGACGTTGTAGAAGGACAAAGTTCCTGCCCTCTGATCCACATACACTCCTATTCTAGAGGTGGGAATGATGGAGATTTCGTTGTTTTCACTTTTGTGCCAGAAAATGCATCCTCCAGTTTTACATTGCAGACTCCAGGATTTCTCATCATTACTAAAATCACACTTAGAGGTTATGCTTTTGTATGCCACTGCAATTTCGACTAGAGAGTTGTTCTTCAGATCCAGCTCAGTCTCCCAATAAACACGTCTACAAAACCCTTGTTCACACAACACCTGAGCATATCTTATGAATCTGTCTGGATGATGTGGGTAAGGCTGCTCCTCTTCACGTGTTGCTCTTGTGTTCCCCTCAGACAAACAGATGAATCTGTGTGCTGTGTTTGGATCCAGTGTAAGGTTGCAGGAGTCTGGAGTGGATAAAAAGAAAAGCATATCTTGGGCAACTAATTCACACATATAACTGCTGCAATGTGCATATATTCAAGAAAATATCCACATGTGTGTTTCCTTTTCCTCTAGCATATTTTCCCTACAGACTTGTGTATTGATAAACTTAGCAAATTTCTTCAGCAATTCCATTATGAATACCCCCACATATGTATTTGCATTTTGTATGACATTAGATATCTTAAACCTCTTTGGACCTTTATAAAACACTTAACTTTCATCACTCACTCTGTCTCTCCATATTATACACAGTCACACAAGTGCCCTTGCACTCTGGCCTTGTGGAAAATGTAGCCTAACACTGGGATTTTTTGATCACTTTTATCGTTTTAAAACACAAAAATATTACATACTGTTGGTGATATTAGATATCTGCTACTCACACTTTAAAAACTCCTCCCTGGTTTTTGGCTCCTGGGGCAAGACGATCTCTACTCTTGTCACTAAAAAAATGGACAGATGGGAAGGAGTGTTACGTTCAATGAGAAAGACTCAAGAAGCTACAGTTTGTCCACAGATAAATGTAATATCTGTCTCTTTAATGTAAAATATTATATTATGTGTAATATGTCGCCAAGGAAATAACCCTGGACCATGACAGCAGCATCACAGGGAGGCTTGTTTTGCCAGAGCAAACCTCAGTCACAGTCTACATTTTCACTACTAGATTCCTTACAGTTCAGTTCAGCTTTATCCAATGCATTTGACTAGCAATTTATTAATGGTTGTGTGGAAAACCAGCAAACATCTACCAAGATTTTCTCTGCACAACATTTACCCTCTCCGGATATCTTCATCATGTCCTCTTTGCAGAATTCTTCCACTTCACTTTTCAAAGCAGAGAGAGATTTACTCAGGTTCTCAAAGGACATGTGTGGACTGAGGCTGATGCTGGGTGAAGTCTTGGATACTAAGGACTGTGTGGTCTGAAAACTCTACAAACAGTAGAAAATAGAAATATTAGTTATAGACTACAACATGGTAAGTAAAATAGCAAAATATCTGCCAGTGATGAACCTCTCTCATTCCCAAAGCTACCTGGAGGAAATGGACATGATCTTCCTCAAGTGAGAGCTTCTCCAACTCAGCATGTCCCCTCCTCAACTCAGCAAGCTCCTGTTCCAGTTTCTCCAAAACATCTTCAGCGTCTTTCACTGCTGCCTTCTGCTGAGCTCTGATCAGCTCTTTCACCTCAGAGCGTCTCCTCTCAATAGACTCCAGCAGCTCAGTGAAGATCTTCTCACTGTACTCCACTGCCTCTTGAGCAGATCGCTAAATAGAATAGAATAGAATAGAATAGAATAGAATAGAATAGAAGGTGCCTACTGGCGGTTCTTTTCAAAGTGTATAAAATGTCACCCATTGATTACTGAGGTGAGAAATATTTATGCTACCTCTTTATTTACAGTAGGAAGTTTAAGTGATTCCTGACCTGATAAGATGTCACAGCCTCCCGCAACTCCTGCAGTTCCTTCTCTCTCTCTTGGATTCTCTTTAGGAATTCGGTCTTTGTCTTCCCCAGCTCTTTCTTTTGTAAATGCATTTTAAAAAATATCTTTTTTAAATCATCAAAACAAAAACTTCACTCACCCCGTTATCCTAATTCATTAAACAGGCCACTAATCAACAATGTACTATACACTTAAAAACTATTTCACTTGAACAACATCAGGTTTCTGGAGAATGTTGTGTCCTTTTTGTAGTTTGTTGTTGTAAATATAATAATTCAGATGGCACATTTTTCCTAGAACCGAAAAATATTTGTTTACTGTAATAGCCGACTTATTTTCTGGCTTTATGTGACTCTAATATTGAGTGCTTCTGCTCATTTATGTTCTGTAAAAGTAGCTCATTTTTCCTAGAGACTGGTTAGTTAGTTATTAAGACCTTACCTCTCTCTCCTTCCGTTCTGCTGCAGCTGAGACTGTATCGTGACCTTTGTGCTTATCCATGATGCACAACATACAGATACACTTCTGATCAGTGCGACAGAACACCTCAATCAGCTTGTCATGCTGAGGGCAGATCGTATGTTGTATGTGTGTGGAGGCCTGGACCAGTTTGTGCTTCTTCAAGGTAGGGATGTTGTAGTGAGGCTCAATGTGTATCTGACAAACAGAGATTAGGCACACCAGACAGGACTTGACAGCTTTGAGTTTTCTATCGGAGCAGAAGTCACACTCCACATCCCCCAGTTCAGCATATGGAACAGGACAAGGAAGAGCAGCCTGAAACCCACTCTTCTTCATTTTGTCCACAAGCTCAGCTAGCATGGTGCTTTTCTTCAGCACAGGCCGTGGAGAAAATGTCTCCCTGCACTGAGGGCAGCTGTACTCACCCTTCTGACCCTCCTGATCCCAGCAGCCATTTATGCAGTTCATACAATAGCTGTGTCCACAGGGGATAGTGACTGGATCCCTCAGTGGATCTAAACAAATAGAACAGCGAAATGGATCTTGATCTTCAACAACAGCTTCAGCCATTTCCTCAGCTAATGTTATTCACACCAACACTTCCTCATAAACGTTAGACTCCAAATGGGGCAAAGTTTCGATTCTTCCGAAGTCCGGTATAAGAAGTGGGAGGAGTCTCCTAAAAGCAGGTAGAATGTCTACAATGACAGAGCAGGGAGGGAGTTTAGCTTTTATCGTAAGTATTGAGTGTATAATGGCTATAATCCACTATATTCTCGCACTGTTAGGTTCTGACATTATTGTATTCAAAAATAGTAACTGTATTAAATTAGTGCCACGTGCCGAGGGGAGAGCAAAACCGAAAGTACGAGGAACTTGCAGCAGTAGAGGAGCAGGGCTATCAGAATAGCAGCAAATTTACCCTTTACTGTCAAAAACATCGTCTCAGCAAACAAACACTGACACTAGCTTTCATTTTAAACGTTATTATTGTGTTAATTCCCAATCTTTTTTTTCTTATATGGTTCTTGGCCAGGACATGTAGGCCTACTAATTAGTTACATTAAATATGTAACATCGTTCGATGGGTAAACACTGATATTATGCAGCTTCAGCTGGGTTTGTTATCACTTCACAATGCACACCTATGCCGGTGAGTGATACTCACACGAAAGATCAGCCTTTTCTTCTCAGGGGTAGAAACAATTGATGTGCTCATTCATTTATTCACTGTTTCCTGTATTCTTTTCTGGAATATCCTGACTGTGTTCATTAATTAGGATTTTTACTTAACATGTCTTTATGGTTTGATGGCAGTATTTTTTTTATTTATTGTTATTCATTAGCAACATCAGTAAAATGAAGCATGGTATAAGAATTCACAGGGACTATGTTAATAAGCACAAACAAACAAAGGATAATGTTTTTTATGTTCAAACCAGAAATGCTAGAGACTGCAGGTTGGAGACTTTCATGTAGACCACAGTATTCTGAAACGTTTTCTGCCGGGAGGTGTAGACGCTGCTGAAGTTTAAAACGACTGGATCTGCCTTTTCCTAATCACTAACGTCTGATCCTGACGTATGTAATTACTCTGCTATATATCTGCCTACGCACTAAATTCAAATGTAGTCAATGTCATCTTTCACAAACACTCCCTCTGTTCACTGATTGGTTAAGCAAGATTCTGCCTTAGAAAACCATGTCAGTGGAACCTCAGCCAGACCCTATGTACAAAATGAAATGAAGTACGAGGGGCTGGTTTACCAGGCTAGGGCAGCTGTAGCCTAGTGGTGAGAGTTGGCCTTGGGATGGGAGGGTAGCAGGTTTGAATCCCAGTCCAGGAGGAGGGATGGGGGACTAACAACTAGTGCTTTTCTGCATGCTGATCCATGGCTGAAATGCCCTTCAGCAAGGCATCTTGTCAACTCCAGGGACTGTAACTGAAACTCTGTGCCTAAATAACTGTAGGTTGCTCTGGATAAGAGCGTCAGGGTGGGGGGTGGTGGGGGGCACTTTGCTCTGTGCTGCAGAGGGAAATTCTTTATATAAAAACACAATACATAATAAATATAATAAATTGGTTAAAAAAGTTAAAGAAATTCTAGTTAAAACCCTAAGAATACTAGTTAAAAACCTGTTTTGAGCATGGTCATTTTTGATAATGGAACATTATGGAAAACATCAATTTACAGTGACCATAAATTTTGGATTTCTTTCTTCTGTTAGCCTACTTTCTAGGCTTTTGTGGTAATGCTTCATGTGTTATTTCATATCTGCAAAAGTTTTAATATCTAAGTAAGTCACCAACTTCACAGCCACACCCGGACATATTCTAACTATATTTCTTTTAAAGGGAAACACACTGGTAATGTATTGTGATGCACATTTTTCATAATAATGTACTCTATCTCTGGAAAATATAAACAGTATTGAAGAAACACAATGGGTGAAAAATCAATGAAAAAATACACTCACTTTTATTGGGGTAGAAAGTTCAGTTAAGACAGTATTGTAGGAGCCATAGAAGGAGTTTATGTTTACATATTTTGTTATCATTAAATATTTAGTTTTGTGATTTCATTTTGTTACATCTAGAAGTATTTTGGTATTTGTGTATTTAATATGTTTGCATGTTTTGAGTATGCTGGAGAGTAAGTGAATGAAAGAATGTGCCTGCCCTCTATAGGGGGTATGCCGACAGGTATAAAGGTGTGCCTTAGTGATGCCAGTGGGAGGGTTCGGTGATGCGCATACCATCATAGACTGTGACAACGAGAGGAAGCACGAATGAATGGGGCATTAGAACTTAGAACAAAGAACAAACACTTGAACAGTTGTATTTTCTTTATTTGTTAATAAACCTCAGTAAACTTTATTTTTTGACTCCTGGAATGTTTGCACAAGTCAAGTGATCACACTGAACCTCGGATGTAATGGTCAAACAGCAAAGTCATTGGGACTGGTAAAACATCATGGTTTGGACCTAACAAGTATATCATCAGTAAAGTGTAAGGAAAGTGTAGGTCATGTCAGGATGTTCAGAGATTGGCTCTGATCAATGATGGGACACGGAATTTAAGTCTTATAACAGCTGGAGTTTACACATTTTGAGAGTGATGGCACAGATCTTAGAAAAAAGAACGATGACAAAAACCATGACTAGCAAGAAAAGATCTTCTTTCAGTGAGTTGCCCTTCAGGAAGGTAAGCCATGTCATCTTCTTTTGCATGCTGTTTGCCATCTTCTTTTCCATTTCTGCCTTCCTGACCTCATCAACTACTTTACACCATTCCAGGTCTCTGTCACTCGGTTTCCTTTCATTGTCTCTGGTCCACATCTTGCAGGGGGTCGGTTCCCTGAAGGTCACTGCTCTAGTGGCATCCTCTGCTCTCAAGGGAAGAGAGCTCCAGAGTTTGTTGGCCTCCACAGTCTTGCAGTTCCTCTGGATCTTGCGAATCCTATCCCGTCTGGTGCGTTCCTTCTCCTGCTGGAGGCAGTAGGCCTGCAGACAGGCTCTTTCCCTGCTCAGGGCCTCCTGCCTGTGCCTCAGCCTCTGCTCCTCGCTCAATGCCACACCCGACATCCATTTGTTCTCAGTGTGTGGAGCAGCCTTTTTCTTCAAGAAACGGCAACACCAATGAGCCAGAGCCTTTCCCAGTGTCTTCCTTTGCTTCTTCTGTCCGTTGTCTTGTTTCTTATCCTTTTTGTTTTCTTCTTCTTTGTCTGTCATGAGCTGCGAGATGTCGGTGTTTCTCCACTTCATCATCCCAGCGTTGGCGTGTTTGTACTCTCCTTGCCCCTGCTCGTCATCAGGCTTGTCAGGTTGAGCAGCACTGCACAGGCAGCACGCTAGGAGTACAACTTGCCATCCTCGTCCTGCGGCCTTTCCACTCCTCACAGGCCTCGGACCATCCTGGCAACCGCCCTCTCCTCCCATAACGGGCTACACAGCCACGTCTCTCACCTCTCTCACCAGCTCCACGCTAATCTGGACAGAAAATGGAGTAGAGAAAGGGAGTAAGGTGGAAGAATTAGAGAACAGTTTCACCTATTTCTTAACAAACAGTTTCACATAGATTAAGCTTAGTCTTGTCTTGTGTTTTACAGATTATTGTAAATAAGTAAATTATGAGGTGATATCCTCAGCCGAATCAGATACAGCACCAGACTATATTTTAAATCTGTGATTGTCTAAATACTTGTCCAGATTTTAACATTTAATGTTAGAAATGTAGTCTTTTGGCAATTAAATGAATATGAATTAGTTATCTAATCAAAGTTAATCAACTGTACGTTTTATCAAGGTAGTATTTTCGTATGTTATTTGTAAAATATTGTCATATTTCATCTTACCGCAATATAATATAACACGCCGCTCTCCAGTCTTACAACTGTCTGTTTCATTCAGAAGGTTACAGTGGTTTTGTGGAACTTTGCTGCCAGTGATGTCATAATGGTTTGGGGGAAAACAAGCTTCTTGGCTGTTTTTACGAAGCCTGCTGACCCCATTGTTAGTAGCGTATTATTATAATTATAATTTGGCGTTTGCTCCATTGCAATTTTTATCGTACTGTATGGTCGGGAAAAACATAAACTCTACCGGTGCTCAAATACTTTGCCTAGTAATCTCATTAAGATTTCTCTGGATATATAATTCCATCTTCTTTCCACTAGGTGTCACTCCAAGACTTCCTTTCAGTATAGAGATGGTTCAGTTGACCATCTTTACAAGAACAATTTGAAATGTACATGGTAATTTTGTAGTTTGCAAAATAAAATATTTAGCTTCGTTTGATAGATAAACACTGGCATTAGGCTGTTTTTGTTATCACTCTCAGGCCAGGCCAATCTGGTTTTGGACCCACATACAGACCCACAGTGGCGGTTCTATAGTGTTTTACGCCCCGGGCGAGACCACCTCTCAGCCGCCCCCTCCCCCCCCCGAAACAAATACACCAAACATTAAAGTAAAAAAAATACATTATTTAAAATGGTTAATAAATAAATACCACAACCATTATTAAACAAAGATTTGTGCAATGACTGCAGACGGCTCTACATTCAGAATTAAAAGACAAAATATATAGGAATTCTACTGAAATACAGTTTTGAACTTAGTACAAAAAACTGCATATATAAATTAGGTATATGTAGGCCTATGTGTAAATCACTGGTAGTTAGCCTACATTTAAAATTCACTCTAAGACTATTTTACATTTATAAAGGTTTCATATGGGAGAACAAAAACGTTGTGTACAGAGTTTGAAATAAATACGAAGAGGGAAAATCTACGTAACAGTAAGATTGTTTCTTTTCATATTAGTTTCACCAGCAGATGTTGCCCTTGGCCTATGAACCTGCAAACCGACGAGAACTATTGGGACTGAGGGCAACCGCAGCATAGCTAATAGTCCGGCGGATAGCTGCGAAAATCGATCACTTTGCGATAAAGGCATGAAAATTGGTATGAAGACTCTCAAATGAGGTCTGATCAGATTTGGAACCGTAGGCGCTCAAGATCTGGCCCTTGGGGGCCATGGCGGCCATTTTCCAAAATGGCCACCATGGAAATGGGGAAATGGATTAAAAGCACCCAAAAAACACCACATATGTGTACCAAATTTGGTGGGAAGGTTCCCAAAGGGAGACTGATTACATTTAGAACTATAGGCATTCAATATGGCAGCCATTTTGGAAAATGGCCGACAAATATAGATTCCGTAATGATAAAATGAATTGAAAACAGCCAGAAACACAACATATTTGTATCAAAGTTGGTAGAATGAGTCACAAAGGGGGTCTGAATAGATTTAGAACTATAGACATCCAATATGGTGGCCATTTTCCAAAATGGCCACCATAAATGGAGTTCCTAATTGGAAAACAGATTAAAAACAGTGCAATAATACAGCAGAAATACATGTCAATATAAACATACTTCACAAAAATGGCTATTGATGTGTCTTTAAATTATTTATGTGATCCAAATCATGGAAAATGTGATCACCATGAAAACTGATTAAGAGCTGATCTTTGTCTGGCCAAAGAAATTCACAAATGGTGAAACAGAAAGTTCAACTGGCATGATAAGAGACACACAAGCTAATCCACCACGGCAAGGTGCCAGCTCATTAGGATTAGGTTGTTTTTTTGTTTGTTTTTTGTTTTTACTTTTTTTTTGCTTTTAGATATTGATGTAGGACTGCATAACAACAACCAGAACAAAGAACAAGTGGCTCAACCCTTCAGCAGTTGTGTTTTGAACATTCATACAAGATTCAACTCACAACATGTCATATAACATGTGTATATAAAGATGCCACATTTAATTCAACCACTATACCAAGCCAACGACCAATCTCAGCCAAGAACCACAAAAACCTTACACTGCGTGACAATCTCCCTCACATAAACATAAAGCAGTGCACTGCAGTGATGCAGCTCTACATTTGCACTGCCTAATACAGCCTAAAGTAGGCAGTGTACAGCTTATATAACAGTGCAAATTTGCTGTTCCTTCAAAATAACTCAACACACAACCATTAAAGTCTAAACCACTGCCAACAAAAGTGAGTACACCCCTAAGTGAAAATGTCCAAATTGTGCCCAAAGTGTCAATATTTTGTGTGGCCACCATTATTTTCCAGCACTGCCTTAACTCTCTTGGGCATGGAGTTCACTAGAGCATAACAAGTTGTCACTGGAATCCTCTACATGACGACATCACGGAGCTGACCTTGAGCTTGAGACCTTGAGCTCCTCCACCTTCCATTTAAGGATGCCCCACAGATGCTGAATTGGGTTCAGGTCTGGGGACATGCTAGGCCAGTCCATCACCTTCACCCTCACCCAAGGCGTGGTCATCTTGGAGCTGTGCTTGGGGTCGTTACCATGTTGAAATACCGCCCTGCGGCCCTGTTTCAAAGGGGGGGCATCATTCTCTGCTTCAGTATGTCACAGTACATATTGGCATTCATGGTTCCCTTAATGAAGTATAGGTCCCCAGTGCCGGCAGCACTCATGCAGCCCCAAACCATGACACTTCCTCCACCATGCTTGACTGTTAGCAGGACACAGTTGTCTTTGTAATCCTAATCTGGTTGCCGCCACGCACACCTGACACCATCTGAACCAAATAAATTTATTTTGGTCTCATCAGACCACAGGACATGGTTCCAGTAATCCATGCCCTTAGTCTGTTGGCCACTGTGCTGCAGCTCAGTTTCAGGGTGTTGGCAATCTTCTTCTAACCTAGGCCATCTTCATGTAAAGCAACAATTTCCTTTTTTAAATTCTCAGAGAGTTCTTTTCCATGGTGCCATGTTGAACTTCCAATGACCAGTATGAGAGAGTGTGAGAGTGATAACACCAAATTTAACACAACTTCTACCCATTTACACCTGAGACCTTGTAACACTAATGGATCACATGACACCAGGGAGGAAAAGTGGCTAATTGGGCACAATTTGGACATTTTCACGTAGTGGTGTACTCACTTTTGTTGACAGTGGTTCAGACATTAATGGTTGTGTGTTGAGTTATTTCGAGGGAACTGCGAATTTGCACTGTTACGCTGTACACTGCCTACTTTACGTTGTACAAAAGTATTATATCTTTAGACTTCTCCCATGGAAAGATATAATAAAAAAAAGTAAAAAAAATGTTAGGGGTGTGCTCACTTTTGTGACATACTGTAATTTGAAAAGTAAAAACTGTCACCAATTAACTTCACACCCTCTCCACTGGATGAAATACAGTAGGTAACGACTATGTAGAATTAGTAGACAAGAAATGAAAACTAAATTCTCAAGACTGACCTCTCACACCCCTAAAAGCTACAACTAAATGAAATTTGGAATGACTATTAACATTATGAAAAGCAAAATTACATAAAAGAAAAGGTGTTACTGCTTATATTCCATATTCCATGGAAGTTAGTTTCCCAGTTCGCAATTGCTGGACTTTTTTCATCCTAAAGGACAGTTCAGACCGGAGCGGAAAGCGAAAATGCGAAAAGCAGAAAAAGCGGCCACACCTGCGGAACGAAATCGCGGAGCGATTTTTCTGATCTATCGACTCCTAGCGACTTTTCAGAGAGCCAGTAGCGACTTTCTGTGACTTTTTTTGGCAACACTGTCCGGCATTGCAATTGGCTGCAACGACTGTTGACAAACCGCATCATAGCTTGTTAGCACAATATTCTCTAAATGAATTACTGCATGAAAACTAGCTCACGACTTGGTTGAGCACAGAGAACATTTCAGAGATCATGCAAGATTTACAATTACTGACAATCTATGTTTCCCAAATAATTTGTAGTGGGTCTTGCTACGTGTGATCCATTGGCTCTTGTTAGCTGAGCTACATACTCCCCCAAGACAGTTTAAAACAACACAACGCCCAACATGAAAAATAAGACCCTCTACCACCTTTATAAACCCAGAGCAACAATTTTAACCATATCTAGCCCCAAATAGTAGCATACACCTATAAATCTGATAGTAATATGTTATTGCATGCTATGTTTCTGGCATACATTTTCCCATTATGGAATCCATATTTGGTGGCCATTTTGAAAAATGGCCGCCAGATTGAAAAACTATGGTTCCTAATATAATTGGATGCCCTTTATGAACCTTCCTACCAAATTTGATACAAATATGTTGTGTTTCTGGCTGTTTTCATCTATTTTCATCCATAATTTTACCATTCAAAATAAATATTTGGTGGCCATTTTGGAAAATTGGCCGCCATATTTAACGCCTATGGTTCTAGATCTAATCAGATCCCTTTTAGGAACCTTCCTACCAAAATTGATACAAATATATGATGTTTCTGGGTGCTTTTAATCCATTTTCCCATTTCCATGACGGCCATTTTGGAAAATGGCTGCCATGGCCCCCAGGGCCCAGATCTTGAGCGCCTACGGTCCCAAATTTGATCAGAACCCCTTTGGGAGTCATCATACCAAATTTGACGCTTTTATCACAAAGTGATCGATTCGCATGAAAATCTGCATCTATCGACCGGACTATAACTAGCAACCTAAGGAAGAAAGTGCTAGTCTTATCCGAACGTTAACTGAAAACAGTCGAGTGACCATGATGAATTGCTTTCAAATATCCATATCCATAGTTATATCCACAACCTAAACTAGCTAGCCAGCATCAATCATTTACAACTTTAATCATTTGCAACACTTGTTAACACAGTCTGAACATTGCTAGTAGCCTGGGAGCTAACGTTACAAAGTTTGTTGACGGTAAGGAGCAAGGGCTACAAAATGAACTTTTTATTATTATGATTTATTTATTTAAAACACTGTCTTATCTGCAAGCGTGAGATTCATCTCGCTTTCTATTCTTTTTTTCCGCTCCCGACTTTAGATATCTTTTCAAGGCCCTGTCCAAACATTTGTCTGCCAAACTTAAACTAAGACTGAGCAATAATCGACCAGACCACTGAAAGGTGGGGGAGGGGGGCGCCAGGAGGAGAATGGAGAAGGAGAGGAGCAAATTGACCTATGTTGCTTTTGTATTGCTTAAAATAAATATTAACATGCTTTGCACATTTTAAAAATATCCTTACTAGCACGTACCTAGCCTATTGTGATGATTTTTTCACGAGCCAATTTTTTTGGTGGTGCCCCCACAAGCACTTGGTGCCCTACGCACTCTGCGTTATGTGCGTGTGCGGAGCTACGGCACTGCCCCCGAGACAGAGACACGCTGCTTCTGTGCATGCCACCTTCTCAGCAAGCAAGGGCGCCTGCAGTTCGCCATTGTGCCGATTGCAGCATTACAGGGGGCGCCAATGTGCCGATTGCAGCGATATGACAAACGGAGCTTTTTATTGTATTTTTTTCCCCCAAGCGCTCGTGGCGCCCCCCACGAAATGCCGCCCCGGGCGGCTGCCCGGTTCGCCCGTGCCTAAAACCGCTACTGCAGACCCAGAGAAATATTTCATTGAAGGGGATTTTTTAATAACGGACAATACAGGCCAAAAAAAAGATACAGTCATGGAAACTAGAACAGTTAAAAAACAAAGCAATGAATTCAGAAAAAAATCATACAACGAATTCTCACCTCAGTTGAAGCAAAGACAAAACTTTAAGTAACAATAATCTTACAGCAAAGCTTGGTCCTGCTATTTAACATACAAGGTTTAAGCAGGTTTACAAGGTCGAAAACAGATCTCAGGATAATCCACAGGTTGCATTGTTGCCATATGTAAGGGAACTTATGAGTTTGTGTGTATGTGTGTGTGTGTGTGTGGGCATGAGTACATGCGTGCAGGTGTGAGTGTGTACTAAGTTATACGATTAATGGAGTCAAAGCTCCAATCTCGTCACTTGCCTGGTTTACAGTGACAATAAAGTAATTCATTCATTCATTCATTCATATATTCATTCATTCATTCATGTTTAAGCATGCAACATGGCAGCATCACTCAGAAGACCCACATTGTAATTCACAAATTCCCTTTGTAGAAAAGTCAGTGGGTAGAATTAGAGTGAACGGATTCTGCAATGTTACTATGTTTCTCCTACAGCTTAAGTTCTGTAGTGTTTTTAGGATTTTACTCCACCTCACAGTAGATGCCCTTTTTAAAATATCTTCTCACCAAGGCTGTTAGCATGTTTAAATCAGCAAGGTTTACTTTCACTCATCCCAATTTCTCTGTTGATTTTCTTTTTTGTTTCATTTCTTTGTTTGTTTTTTTGCAATGTCACAAATTCAAAGTAGATAAAATATTCTCATTGTTCAGTGCAAAGTTTTACAGAAGCACCACAATGAACCCAGAACCCAAGATAAAGGGGTTCAGTGAATGTTGTCTTAACTTTGTGTAGAAGGGTCACTGTGTCAGAGACGTTGTAGAAGGACAAAGTTCCTGCCCTGTGATCCACATACACTCCTATTCTAGAGGTGGGAATGATAGAGATTACAGTTTTTTTACAGTTGTGCCAGAAAAGGCATCCCCCAGTTTTATATTGCAGACACCAGGATTTCTTATCCACTCCAAAGTCAGACTCAGTGCCATCATCTCCCCTGGGTATGCTTTTGTATGCCACTGCAATTCCGACCTTAGAATTGTTCTTGACATCCAGCTCAGCCTCCCAATAAACACGTCTACAAAAGCCCTGTTCACACAACACCTGAGCATATCTTATGAATCTGGCTGGATGATGAGGGTAAGGCTGCTCCTCTCCACGTGTTGCTCTTGTGTTCCCCTCAGACAGAGAGACAAGTCTGTGTGCTGTGTTTGGATCCAGTGTAAGCTTGCAGGAGTCTGCAGTGAATAAAAAAGAAAGCACAGCTTTGGTGACTAATTTGCACATATAACTGCTGCAATGTGCATATATTCAAGCCAACAGTCATATGTGTTTACTGTCCCTCTAGCATATTTTCTCTACAGACTTGGTGCATTGATAAACTTAACAAATTTCTTCAGCAATTCCATTATGAATACCCAAACATGTGCATTTCCATTTTGTATGACATTAGATATCTTAAACCTCTTTGGACCTTTATAAAACACTTAACTTTCACCATTTACTCTGTCTCTCCATATTATACACAATCACACAAGTGCCCCTGCGCTCTGGCCTTGGGGATAATGTAGCTTAACACTTTTGTATTTTTTGATCAATTTTAGCATTTTAAAACATAAAAATATTATATACTGTTGTTGATATTAGATATCTGCTACTCACACTTTAAAAACTCCTCCCTGGTTTTTGGCTCCTGGGGCAGAACGATCTCTACACTTGTCACTAAAGAAATGGACAGATGGACAGGGGTGTTAAGTTCAATACGAAAGACTCAGGAAGCTACAGTTTGTGCACAGATTAATGTACATTGTGTCTTTTTAGTGTAAAACATATTATATTATGTGTAATAAGTACCCAAGGCAATTATCCTGCACCATGATAACACAGCCAGAGTCATTCTCAGCCACAGTCTACATTTCCACTACTGAATTTCTCACAATTCAAGTTTTATCCTATGCATTTTATTAACAATTTATAAATGGTTGTGTGGAAAACTAGCACAAACATCAAACAAGATTTCCTTTGCACATCATTTACCCTCTCCAGATATCTTCATCATGTCCTGCTTGCAAAATTCTTCCACTTCACTTTTCAAAGCAGTGAGAGATTTACTCAGGTCCTCAAAGGACATGTGTGGACTGAGACTGATGCTGGGTGAAGTCTTGGATACAGAGGACTGGATAGTCTGAAAACTCTACAAACAGTAGAAAATAGAAATATCAGTTATAGACTACCACATGGTGAGTAAAATACCAAAACATCTCCCAGTAATGAACCTCTCTCATTCCCAAAGCTACCTGGAGGAAATGGACATGATCTTCCTCAAGTGAAAGCTTGTCCAACTCAACATGTCTTCTCCTAAACTCAGCGAGCTCCTGCTCCAGTTTCTCCAAAACATCTTCAGCGTCTTTCACTGCTGCCTTCTGCTGAGCTCTGATCAGCTCTTTCACCTCAGAGCGTCTCCTCTCAATAGACTCCAGCAGCTCAGTGAAGATCTTCTCACTGTACTCCTCCACCTCTTGAGCAGATCGCTAAATAGAACAGAATAGAATAGAATAGAATAGAATAGAATAGAATAGAATAGAATAGGAGGTGTCTACTGGCAATTCTTTTCAAAGTGTATTAGATGTCACCGATTGATTACTGAGGTGAGAAATATTTATGCTGCCTCTTTATTTACATTAGAAAGTTTAAGTGATTCCTGACCTGATAAGATGTCACAGCCTCCCGCAACTCCAGCAGTTCCTTCTCCCTCTCCTGGATTATCATCAGGAACTCGGTCTTTGTCTTCCCCAGCTCTTTCTTTTGTAAATGCATTTACAAAAACATATTTTTTAATCATTTAAACAAACACCTCACCTAGCCCGGTATTCTAATTCATTAAATGGGTGGCGTTAGAGATAGATAAAACAGGCCACTAAACAACAATGTACTATACACAACAATGTACTATACACACAACTATTTCACTCAAACAATGTCAGAATTCTGGAGAATATTGTTGTAAATATAATAATTAAGATGGCACATTTATTTGTTTACTATAATAGCCGGCTTATTTTCTCACTTTATGTGGCTCTAATATTGAGTGCTTCTGCTCATTTGTGTTCTTTATAATGACTGTAAATGTAGCTCATTTTTTATGGAGACTGGTTAGTTAGTTATTGAGACCTTACCTCTCTCTCCTTACGTTCTGCTGCAGCTGAGACTGTATCGTGGCCTTTGTGATTATCCATGCTGCACAGGATGCAGATACACTGCTCATCAGTGCGACAGAACACCTCAATCAGCTTGTTGTGCTGAGAGCAGATCTTCTCCTGTAGATGTGTGGAGGCAGGGAGCAGTTTGTGATTCTTCAGGGCAGGGATGTTGTAGTGAGGCTCAATGTGTGTCTGACAGAGAGAGATCAGACACACCAGACAGGACTTGACAGCTTTGAGTTTTCTATCGGAGCAGAAGTCACAGTCCACATCCCCCAGTTCAGCACATGGAGCAGGACGAGGAAGAGCAGCCTGAAACCCACTCTTCTTCATTTTGTCCACAAGCTCAGCTAGCATGGTGCTTTTCTTCAGCACAGGCCGTGGAGAAAATGTCTCCCTGCACTGAGGGCAGCTGTACTCACCCTTCTGATCCTCCTGATCCCAGCAACCATTTATACAGTTAATACAATAGCTGTGTCCACATGGAATAGTGACTGGATCCCTCAGTGGATCCAAACAAATAGAACAGCGAAATGGATCTTGATCTTCAACAACAGCTTCAGCCATTTCCTCAGCTAATGTTATTCAAACCAACACTTCCTCATAAACGTTAGACTCCAAATGGGGCAAAGTTTCGATTCTTCCGAAGTCCGATATAAGAAGTGGGAGGAGTCTCCTAAAAGCAGGTAGAATGTTTACAATGACAGAGCAGGGAGGGATTTTAGCTTTTATCGTAAGTATTGAGTGTATAATGGCTATAATCCACTATATTCTCGAACTGTTAGGTTCTGGCATCATTATACTTAAAAATAGTAACTGTATTAAATTAGTGTCACGTGCCGAGGGGAGAGCAAAATCGAAAGTACGAGGAAGTTGCAGCAGTAGAGGAGCAGGGCTATCAGAATAGCAGCGGATTAACCCTTTACTGTCAAAGACATCGTCTCGGCAAACAAACACTGACACTAGCTTTCATTTTAAACCTTACACGTATTATTCCCTAATATTTTTTTCTTATATGGTTCTTGGCCAGGACATGTACTAATTAGTTACATTAAATGTGTAACATCGTTCGATGGGTAAACACTGATATTATGCAGCTTGAGCTTGAGCAAAAGATCAGCCTTTTCTACACTCAGGGGTAGAAAAAAATTATGTGCTCATTCATTTATTCACAGTTTCCTGTATTCTTTTCTGGAATATCCTGACTGTGATCATTAATTAGGATTTTTACTTAACATGTCTTTATGGTTTGATGACAGTATTTTTTAATTTATTGTTATTCATTAGCAACATCAGTAAAATGAAGCATGGTAGCCTATAAGAATTCACAGGGACTATGTTAATAAGCACAAACAAACAAAGGATAATGTTTTTTATGTTCAAACCAGAAATACTAGAGACTGCAGGTTGGAGACTTTCATGTAGACCACAGCTGCTAAATGCAATATGCGTAGTGTTGGAGCCAGTTAGTGTGGTCATGTGCATTAAACTGGTTTACCTCAAGAATGCTGCTGCATGTGGCCCCTGTTGAAGACCAGCGATTAGACCATTAGCTGTCACAGAGGCTGGTTGAGATGGTGAAGGGACAGAATAAAGCATCACTGTGAGTCAATCAGCCACAGGTAAAGGAGGTGGCTCACAAACATGATTCTTTGCTGCTGGTGCTGAGGCTGCAGGCAACTGTTACACAGTCATAGATGTGTTCTCCTGAAATGCAAACTGATTTACTTTTGTTTTCTTTCAGTGATGTGCAGTAAACTGTGCATGGAAGGTCTGATGCATTCTCTGCAGATTACAGAATGTGTTTTGTCCAAGTTAGCAAATGATACCAAAACTTCAAGAACTGATTTTGAAGCCAAGGAATCAATGCCTTTTCCTTACACCATACCTGACTGTGCTGTATTCTGAAACGTTTTCTGCCGGGAGGTGTAGACGCTGCTGAAGTTTAAAACGACTGGATGTGCCTTTTCCTAATCACTAACGTCTGATCCTGACGTATGTAATTACTCTGCTATATATCTGCCTACGCACTAAATTAAAATGTAGTCAATGTCATCTTTCACAAACACTCCCTCTGTTCACTGATTGGTTAAGCAAGATTCTGCCTTAGAAAACCATGTCAGTGGAACCTCAGCCAGACCCTATGTACAAAATGAAATGAAGTACGAGGGGCTGGTTTACCAGGCTAGGGCAGCTGTAGCCTAGTGGTGAGAGTTGGCCTTGGGATGGGAGGGTAGCAGGTTTGAATCCCAGTCCAGGAGGAGGGATGGGGGACTAAACAACTAGTGCTCTTCTGCACGCTGATCCATGGCTGAAACGCCCTTCAGCAAGGCATCTTTTCAACTCCAGGGACTGTAACTGAAATTCTGTGCCTAAATAACTGTAGGTTGCTCTGGATAAGAGCGTCGGGGTGGGGGGTGGTGGGTGGTGGGGGGCACTTTGCTCTGTGCTGCAGAGGGAAATTCTTTATATAAAAACACAATACATAATAAATATAATAAATGGGTTAAAAAAGTTAAACAAACTCTAGTTAAAACCCTAAGAATACTAGTTAAAAACCTGTTTTGAGCATGGTCATTTTTGATAATGGAACATTATGGAAAACATTATCAATTTACAGTGATCATAAATTTTGGATTTCTTTCTTCTGTTAGCCTACTTTCTAGGCTTTTGTGGTTATGCTTCATGTGTTATTTCATATCTGCAAAAGTTTTAATATCTAAGTAAGTCACAAACTTGACAGCCACCCCAGAAAATAATATAACCATATTTTTTTTAAAGGGAGTCACACTGGTAATGTATTGTGATGCACATTTTTCATAATAATGTACTCTATCTCTGGAAAATATAAACAGTATTGAAGAAACACAATGGGTGAAAAATCAATGAAAAAATACACTTACTTTTATTGGGGTAGAAAGTTCAGTTAAGACAGTATTGTAGGAGCCATAGAAGGAGTTTATGTTTACATATTTTGTTATCTTTAAATATTTAGTTTTGTGCATGTGCATTGTTGTCTTTAAATATTTAGTTTTGTGTATGCGCATACCATCATAGACCGTGGCAACGAGAGGAAGCACGAATTAATGGAGCATTAGAACTTAGAAGAAAGAACAAACACTTGAAACCACTTTTGAACAGTTGTATTTTCTTTATTTGTTAATAAATCTCAGTAAACTTTATTTTTTGACTCCTGGAATGTTTGCACGAGTCAAGTGATCACACCGAACCTCGGATGTAATGGTCAAACAGCAAAGTCATTGGGACTGGTAAAACATCATGGTTTGGACCTAACAAGTATATCATAAGTAAGGTGTAAGGAAAGTGTAGGTCATGTCAGGATGTACAGAGATTGGCTCTCATCAATGATGGGACACAGAATTTAAGTCTTATAACAGCTGCAGTTTGCACATTTTGAGAGCGATGGGACAGATCTTAGGGAAAAGAACGATGACAAAAACCATTACCAGTAAGAAAAGATCTTCTTTCAGTGAGTTGCCCTTCAGGAAGGTAAGCCATGTCTCCTTCTTTTTCATGCTCTTTGCCATCTTCTTCTCAATTTCTGCCTTCCTGACCTCATCAACATTTCTGCACCATTCCAGGTCTCGGTCACTCGGTTTCTTTTCGTTGTTTCTGGTCCACATCTTGCTGGGGGTCGGTTCCCTGAGGGTCACGGCTCTAGTGGCATCTTCTGCTCTCAGGGGAAGAGAGCTCCAGAGTTTGTTGGCCTCCACAGTCTTGCAGTTCCTCTGGATCTTGCGGATCCTATCCCGTCTGGTCCGTTCCTTCTCCTGCTGGAGGCAGTAGGCCTGCAGACAGGCTCTTTCCCTGCTCAGGGCCTCCTGCCTGTGCCTCAGCCTCTGCTCCTCGCTCAACGCCACACCCGACATCCATTTGTTGTCAGTGTCTGGAGCTGCCTTTTTCTTTAAGAAACGGCGACACCAATGAGCCAGAGCCTTTCCCAGTGTCTTCCTTTGCTTCTTCTGTCCGTTGTCCTGTTTTTTATCCGTCTTGTTTTCTTCTTCTTTGTCTGTCATGAGCTGCGAGATGTCAGTGTTTCTCCACTTCATCATCCCAGCGTTGGCATGTTTGTACTCTCCTTGCCCCTGCTCGTCATCAGGCTTGTCAGGTTGAGCAGCACTGCACAGGCAGCACGCTAGGAGTACAACTTGCCATCCTCGTCCTGCGGCCTTTCCACTCCTCACAGGCCTCGGACCATCCTGGCAACCGCCACCTCCTCCTTCTCCTCCCATAACAGGCTTCACAGCCACGTCTCTCACCTAGCTCATCAACTTCACACTAATCTGGACAGAAAATGGAGTAGAGAAAGGGAGTCAGGTGGAAGAATTAGAGAACAGTTTCACCTATTTCCTAATAAACAGTTTCACATACATTAAGCTTAGTCTTGTCTTGTGTTTTACAGATTATTGTAAATAAGTAAATTATGCGGTGATATCCTCAGCCAAATCAGATATAGTACCAGAGTATATTTAAAATCTGTAATTGTGTAAATACGTGTCCAGATTTTAACATTTAATGTTAGAAATGTAGTCTTTTGGCAATTAAATGAATATGAATTAGTTATCTAATCAAAGTTAATCAACTGTACGTATTATTTTTTCGTATGTTATTGTCATATTTCATCTTACCGCAATGTAATATAACACGCCGCTCTCCAGTCTTACATCTATTTGTTTCATTTAGAGGCCTACCCACCCCATTGTTACTAGCGTATTATGTAAGGGATAATGTATTGTCCACGGGCGACTATAGGAAAATATTTCCCGACAGGGGCGAACAGCACCCCGACGCCGAAGGCGAAGGGGTATTGTTTCGCCCCTGAAGGGAAATATTTTCCTATAGTCGCCCGTGGACAATACATTATCCCGCTTATTCTACGGCTTATTGCAGCTTATTACTGCTTATTTTGAGAAAAGACAGACAATTGTTTACCAAAATAATTAAGAATTTATTCATATACACGTTGGCTTCTGTCGAGAAAAAGTAGTGCAGTTGGAACGTTATTGTTGTTCGTTTCTAAAGACCTTCAAGTTTCGAAAGACCTTCATTGCTGTTCATTGCCCATGCAGTGCTCTTTTTGGTGTTGCTTTCATGCCTGTTTTCTTCTATTTTATCTATTTCCTCCTCCTGCAAATCTTGATGTCTTCTTGTTTTAGTCTCCGTGCAGTCTGTCTCTGTCAATTGCGCTTCCCACCAGCGCTCAGAAGTGCCATAGTCGCCGTAGCTATATATTAAAATTAATTGGAAACTCCTCCATTTTTTTCCCACCAGATGTCGCCAAAAACTCTGTAGACGTAGGCCCTACTTCTGTAACAGCCTGGATAAAATAGCCGCTACAACTGTCAGGTTACCGTAGCGAATATTTACTTTTTACTTGCGGAGTGATATGGTACCGTGAATCTCAAGTGACAAAACTCGTTGCCATTGGCAGCGGGCGTTAATGGTGCAGCGGGCGGTTATCGAAAAATATCCGCCCGTAGAACGCTGGGAAAGTCCATTCAAAGTGAATGGGAGCTGTCACAACATTCTAGAGGGCCGTAGAATAATGATTGTAATTTGGCGTTTGCTCTATTGGTATTGATATCGTACTGTATGGTCGGGAGAAACATCAACTCTACCGGTGTTCAAATGTTCAAATACTTAGCCTAGTAATGTCATTAAGATATTTCCGTTTGATCTCTGCGATTTCCATGAATATTTCTCAGTCTTTTTTGTAAACGCAAAGTGTTGTTAAAAAAAGACAATGCGAAGTACAGACCATATCACTTTTTATTCAATGAACTTGCAGGTCCAGCCTGCGATCTGTAAAATATATAATTCCATCTTTATATATAATTCCATAATTCCATCCAATATAATTCCATCTTTCCACTAGGTGTCACTCCAAGATAGTTCCTTTCAGCATAGAGATACACGGCTGAGGTTCAGTTGACCGTCTTTACAAGAATAATTTTAACCAAACACTCCCTAGTATTGTTAGAGGTTGTATGGCTTTTCAAATGACATGGTAATTTTGTAGTTTGCTAAATAAAATATTTACCTTCGTTTGATAGATAAACACTGACATTAGGCTGTTTTTCTTATCACTCTCAGGCCAGGCCAATCTGGTTTTGGACCCATATACAGACTCAGAGAAATATTTCATTGAAGGGGATTTTTTAATAACAGAAAACAAGCAATGAATTCAGAAAAAAATCATACAACGAATTCTCACCTCAGTTGAAGCAAAGACAAAACTTTAAGTTACAATAATGTTACAGCAAAGCTTGGTCCTGCTATTTAACATACAAGGTTTGAGCAGGTTTACAAGGTCGAAAACAGATCCCAGGATAATCCACAGGTTTCCTTATCATAATCCATTGTTGCCATATGTAAGGGAATTTATGAGTTTGTGTGTGTGTGTGTGTGTGTGTGTGTATGTGCATGAGTACATGCGTGCATGTGTGAGTGTGTACTAAGTTATACGATTAATGGAGTCAAAGCTCCAATCTCGTCACTTGCCTAATTCATTCATTCATCCATCCATTCATTCATTCATTCATTCATTCATTCATTCATTCATTCATTCATGTTTAAGCATGCAACATGGCAGCATCACTCAGAAGACCCACTTTGTAATTTACAAATTCCGTTGGTAGAATTAAAGTGAATGGATTCTGCAATGTTACTTTACATGTGGTCACTTGCGCATAAAAGACTATATGTGTTTCTCCTACAGCTTCTTAAGTTCTATAGTGTTTTTAGGATTTTATTCCACCTTGCAGTGGATGCCCTTTTTAAAATATCTTCTCACAAAATCTATTAGGTTGTCAGCATATTTCTAAATCAGCAAAGTTTACTTTCACTCATAACATTTTCTCTGTGATTTTTCTTATTTGTTTTATTGATTTGTTTGTTTTTTTGTAATGTCACAAATTCAAAGTAGATAAAATATTGTCATTGTTCAGAGCAAAGTTTTACAGAAGCACCAGGACCCACCCAGAACCCAGGATAAAGGGCTTCAGTGAATGTTGTCTTAACTTTGTGTAGGAGAGTCATTCTGTCAGAGACGTTGTAGAAGGACAAAGTTCCTGCCCTCTGATCCACATACACTCCTATTCTAGAGGTGGGAATGATGGAGATTTCTTTTTTTTTACTTTTGTGCCAGAAAACGCATCCTCCAGTTTTCCATTGCAGACACCAGGAATTCTTATCCACTCCAAAAGAGCTATCATCTCCTCTCTTTATGCTTTTGTATGCCACTGCAATTTCACAATTGTTCTTCAGATCCAGCTCAGCCTCCCAATAAACACGTCTACAAAAGCCCTGTTCACATAACACCTGAGCATATGAGAAGAATCTGTCTGGATGATGTGGGTAACGCTGCTCCTCTCCACGTGTTGCTCTTGTGTTCCCCTCAGACAGAGAGATGAATTTCTGTGCTGTGTTTGGATCCAGTGTAAGCTTGCAGGAGTCTGGAGTGGATAAAAAGAAAAGCACATCTCGGGTGACTAATTCACACATATAACTGCTGCAATGTGCATATATTCAAGAAAACAGTGACATGTGTGTTTCCTTTCCATCTAGCATGTTTTCCCTACAGACTTGGTGTATTGATAAACTCAGCAATTTTTTTCAGCAATTCCATTATGAATACCCCCACATATGTATTTGCATTTTGTATGACAATAGATATCTTAAACCTCTTTGGACCTTTATAAAACACTTAACTTTCACCATTCACTCTGTCTCTCCATATTATCCAAAATCACACATGTCCTCCTAAAACATTAAAATATTACATACTGTTGGTAATATTAGATATCTGCTACTCACACTTTAAAAACTCCTCCCTGGTTTGTGGCTCCTGGGGCAAGACAATCTCTACACTTGTCACTAAAAAATGGACAGATGGAGAGGGTGTTAAGTTCAATGAGAAAGACTCAGGAAGCTACATCCACATATAAATGTCAATTGTGTCTCTTTAATGTAAGACATATTATATTATGTGTAATGGTTCACCAAGGAAATTACCCTGGACCATGACAGCAGCATCACAGAAACAGGCTTTTTGATAACACAGCCAGAGCAAAGCTCAGTCACAGTCTAAATTTCTGCTACTGAATTCCTTACAGTTGAGTAAGTTTTATTCAATGCATTTACTTAGAAATGTATCAATGGTTATGTGGAAAACTAGCACAAACATCTACCAAGATTTCCTCTGCACAACATTTACCCTCTTCAGATATCTTCATCATTTCCTGCTTGCAGAATTCTTCCACTTCACTTTTCAAAGCAGAGAGAGATTTACTCAGGTCCTCAAAGGACATGTGTGGACTGAGACTGATTCTGGGTGAAGTCTTGGATACAGAGGACTGGATGGTCTGAAAACTCTACAAACAGTACAAAATAGAAATGTTAGTTATAGACTACAACATGGTGGGTAAAATGACAAAACATCTGCCAGTGATGAACCTCTCTCATTCCCAAAGCTACCTGGAGGAAATGGACATGATCTTCCTCAAAAGAAAGCTTCTCGAACTCAGCATCTCTTCTCCTTAACTCAGTGAGCTCCTGCTCCAGTTTCTCCAAAACATCTTCAGCATCTTTCCCTGCTGCCTTCTGCTGAGCTCTGATCAGCTCTTTCACCTCAGAGCGTCTCCTCTCAATAGACTCCAGCAGCTCAGTGAAGATCTTCTCACTGTACTCCTCTGCCTCTTGAGCAGATCGCTAAACAGAGTAGAATAGAATAGAATAGTCTACTGGTAGTTCTTTTCAAAGTGTATTAGATGTCACCCATTGATTACTGTGCTGAAAAATATTTATGTTGCCTCTTTATTTACAGTAGAAAGTTTAAGTTCTTCCTGACCTGATAAGATGTCACAGCCTTCCGCAACTCCTCTAGTTCCCTCTCTTTCTCCTGGATTCTCTTCAGAAATTTGGTCTTTGCCTTCCCCAGGTCTTTCTTTTGTAAATACATTTTGAAAAATATCTTTTTTAAATCATCAAAACAAAAACTTCACTTACCCCGTTATCCTAATTCATGAAATGGGTGCCATTGTAGATTAAACAGTCCACTAAACAATAATGTGCTATACACTTACTATTTCACTTACTATACACAAACTATTTCACTTGAACAATGTTAGTAATCTGGAGACTTGTGTCCTTTTTGTAGGGTGTTTATTATAATAGACAACTTATTTTCTTGCTTTATGCGGCTCTAATATTGACTCCTTCATTTATGTTCTTCCTAATGACAGTAAATGTAGCTAATTTTTCCTAGAGACTGGTTAGTTATTGACAACTTACCTCTCTCTCCTTCCGTTCTGCTGCAGCTGAGACTGTATCGTGGCCTTTGTGATTATCCATGATGCACAACATGCAGATACACTTCTGATCAGTGCGACAGAACACCTCAATCAGCTTGTCATGCTGAGGGCAGATCTTCTGCTGTATGTGTGTAGAGGCCTGGACCAGTTTGTGCTTCTTCAAGGCAGGGATGTTGTAGTGAGGCTCAATGTGTGTCTGACAGAGAGAGATCAGACACACCAGACAGGACTTGACAGCTTTGAGTTTTCTCTCAGAGCAGAAGTCACATTCCACATCCCCCAGTTCAGCACATGGAGCACAAGGAAGAGGAGCAGCCTGAAACCCACTCTTCCTCATTCTGTCCACCAGCTCAGCTAGCATGGTGCTTTTCTTCAGCACGGGCCGTGGAGAAAATGTCTCCCTGCACTGAGGGCAGCTGTACTCACCCTTCTGACCCTCCTGATCCCAGCAGCCACTTATGCAGTTCATACAATAGCTGTGTCCACAGGGAATAGTGACTGGATCTCTCAGTGGATCCAAACAAATAGAACAGCGAAATGGATCTTGATCTTCAACAACAGCGTCAGCCATTTCCTCTGCTAATGTTACCCAAACACTTCCTTAGAAGCGCTAGACTCCAAATGCGCCAAAATGTCGTTTCTTCCGAAGTCCGGTGTAAGTGGGAGGGGTCTCCTAAAACAGATAAAATGTTTTAAAAGACAGAGCAGGGAGGAATGTTGCCTGTTACCATAAATATTAAATGTACAATGGATATAATCCACTATATCCAATCACTCTATTAGTTTCTGACATTATGATATGTAAAAAATATTTACTGAATTAAATTAGTGCCATCTGCCGTGGGAGAACACACCCGAAAGTACGAGGAACTTGCAGCAGTAGAGGACCAGGGCTTTCAGAATAGCAGCGGATTAACCCTTTACTGTCATAGACATCGTCTCGGCAAACAAACACTGGCACTAGCTTCCATTTTCAACCATACACGTGTTATTGCCCAATATATTTTCCTATATGCCTCTTGGCTAGGGAATGTACACAGTTATATTATAATTAGTTAAATTAAATATGTAACATAGTTTGCTAGGTAGGCCTAAACACTGCTTGAACTGGTTGTTATCACTCAGCAATGCACACCTATGCAAGTAAGTGATGCTCACATGACAAATTAGCTTTTTCTACACTCAAGCATTTGGCTTAGTACACGTATTACAGCAGACAAAGGAAATATATTTAGGCTATGCAATATTAGAATGTAGGCTGTTTGTTACTTGTAATGTCTTCTTACCCTACACCTGTTCACAGACCACAGGGTTTTAACAAGAAATAATGGCTAGATGTAATGTTTATTACGTGTTTGAAAATTAGTAAAAAAAAAAAAAAAAGACTATTACAAAAATAAATAAATAAATAAATAAATAGCATAAAAAGTAAAACATTGTGTCACAGTGAAGTTACATTGTACCTGCCCTTTATAGTAAATTGCCAGTTTTCCTAAGAGATACATTTTATTTAGGCTTTGACCTGAATGAAAGGATGAAGAAATGAACGAATGACTGAAGACTTTTTGTTATCACTGTAAACCAGACAAATGACAGGATTGGAGCTGTAACTCTAACTGTATTTTATTTTTTTGACCTGTGTTTTCCGTTGTTAAAATCTCCTTCAATTAAAACTTTTCCCGTGTGGGTCCAAAACCAGATTGGCCTAAACAGTCTAATCTCAGTGTTTATCTATTAAACGATGGTGCATATTTAAGCAAACTACAAACGTTTATATGTACATATAAAAACTTACAATGTACATATACAAATGTACCAGGGAGTATCATGTTATCTTAAAATAATTCTTCTAAGAGGGTCAACTGAACCAGAGGCTATACTGAAGTGAACTGCCTTGCAGTGACACCTTGTGGAAATTGTATGTTTTACAGAACGCAGGCTAGATCTGCAAGTTTATTGAATAAAAAATATCGTCTGTAGGCCTACTTCGCATTGTCTTTTCTTTGTTTACAGCACTTTACATTTGGAAATATTCATACAAACCGTAGAGATCAAACAGAGAAGTCTTAATGAGATTGCTAGGCTAAGAATTTGAACATTTGAACACAGCATTCGAACACCGGTTGAGTTGTTTTTTCCAGACCAAACGTCACGAAAAGAACTCCAAATTATCATCAATAATACGCTACTAACAATGGGGTGAGTACATCGACTGTATATGGGGTGAGTACATCGACTGTATATGGGTGAGTAGGCCTTGTAAGAACAGTCAAGAAGACTGCTTTCCCCAAACCATTATGACATCACTGTCAGCAAAGTTCCACAAAACCACTGTAACCTTCTGAATGAAACAGACAGTTACGACTGGAGAACGGCTTGCTACATTACATTGAGGTAAGATGAAATATGACACGATATTTAACAAAAAGCATACGAAAATTCTACCTTGATAAATGTACAGTTGATTAACTTTTATTACACAACACATTCATATTCATTTAGTTACAAAAAGACTTTTAAAAAGTTAAAATGTTGAATGTTAAAAAGACTTGTACTCTGGTAGTCTATCTGATTTGGCTGAGGCTATCACCCCATTATTTACATATTTACAATAAACAGTAAGACATAAGACAAAGTTAACCAAATTTTCTGATTGCTTAGTGGGACTGCAATTAGGGTCCCAAGGTTGATGTAGGTTAAACTGTTTATAAAAAAAATATTGGGTAAAATTTTTCTCTAATTCTACCTGACTCCCTTTCTCTACTCCATTTTCTGTCCAGATAGTGTGAAGTTGATGAGCGAGGTGAGAGACGTGGCTGTGAAGCCCGTTATGGGAGGAGAAGGAGGAGGGGGCGGTTGCCAGGATGGTCCAAGGCCTGTGAGGAGTGGAAAGGCCGCAGGGCGAGGATGGCAAGTTGTACTCCTCGCGTGCTGCCTGTGCAGTGCTGGTCAACCTCACAAGCCTGATGACGAGCAGGGGCAAGGAGAGTACAAACACACCAACGCTGGGATGATGAAGTGGAGAAACACCGACATCTCGCAGCTCATGACAGACAAAGAAGAAGAAAAAAAGGATAAGAAACAGGACAATGGACAGAAGAAGCAAAGGAAGACACTGGGAAAGGCTCTGGCTCATTGGTGTCGCCGTTTCTTGAAGAAAAAGGCAGCTCCAGACACTGACAACAAATGGATGAAGGGTGTGGCGTTGAGCGAGGAGCAGAGGCTGAAGCAGAGGCAGGAGGCCCTGAGCAGGGAAAGAGCCTGTCTGCAGGCCTACTGTCTCCAGCAGGAGAAGGAACGGACCAGACGGGATAGGATCCGCAAGATCCAGAGGAACTGCAAGACTGTGGAGGCCAACAAACTCTGGAGCTCTCTTCCCCTGAGAGCAGAAGATGGCACTAGAGCCGTGACCTTCAGGGAACCGACCCCCAGCAAGATGTGGACCAGAAACAATGAAAGGAAACAGAGTGACAGAGACTTGGAATGGCGCAGAGCAGTTGATGAGGTCAGGAAGGCAGATATGGAAAAGAAGATGGCAAAGATCATGCAAAAGAAGATGACATGGCTTACCTTCCTGAAGGGAAACTCACTGAAAAAAGATCTTTTCTTGCTGGTCATGGTTTTTGTCATCGTTTTTTTTCCTAAGATCTGTGCCATCGTTCTCAAAATGTGCAAACTCCAGCTGTAATAAGACCGGAGTTCCGTGTCCCATCATTGATGACAGCCAATCTCTGAACATGCTGACATCACCTACACTTTCCTTACACCTTACTTACTGATATACTGCCTTATCCCAATAAAAGCCAGTGTATTTTTTCATTGTTTTTTCAACCATTGTGTTTCTTCAATACTGTCTGTATTTCCCAAAGATAGAGTACATCACATTTTGCATCACAATTTACCAGTATGTTTCCCTTTAAAAGAAATATGGGTATATTATTTTCTGGGGTGGCTGTCAAGTAGGTGAATTATTTACATATTAAACCTTTTGCAGATATGAAAGAACACATAAATCACAAAAGCCCAGACATAGGCTAACAGAAGAAAGGAATCCAAAATGTATGGGCACTGTAAATTGATAATGTTTTCCACAACTTCTCATTATCAAAAATAACCATGCTAAAGACAGGTTTTATTTATTATGTTTATGTAATGTGTTTTATATGAAAAACCTGTGCAGCACAGAGCACCTGATCCACCTGATACTTGATACTTTCTTTCCACTCAGTGCCTACCTGTTATATGCTGTATACCTTGCGCTCATTAATGTATTCCCTGTGAATTCTTATACCATGCTTCATTTTACTATGTTGCTACTGATGAATAAAAAAATACTGTCATCAATCATAAAGATGTGTTAAGTAAAAATCCTAATTGTTCTGAGATGCAAATGAATACACACAGGATGATCCAGAAGAGAAAACAGGAAAATGTGAATAAGTGAATAATCACATAAATATATTTCTTTTGCCTGCTGTAATATGTGTACTAAGCCAAACGCCTGAGTGTAGAAAAAGCTCATATGTCATGTGAGTATTACTTACCTGCATAGGCCTACAGTAGGTGTGCCTTGCTAAGTGATAACAAAACCATCAAGCGTAATACCAGTGTTTAGTCTTCCTAGCAAGATATTACATAATTTAACTAATTAAAATATAACTGTGTAAATTTCTTATCCAAGGGTAATAGGAAAATGTATATATTAGACAATAACATGTATAAGGTTTAAAATGTAAGCTAGTGCAAGTGTTTGTTTGCCGAGACGATATCTAGGACAGGAGGCTAATGGGTAAATCCGCTGCTATTCTGAAAGCCCTGCTCCTCTACTGCTGCAACGTCCTAGTACTTTCGGGTTTGTTCTCCCCACGTCACTAATTTAATTCAGTAACTATTTTTACATATCATAATGTCAGAAACTAATAGAGTGATTGGACATAGTGGATTATATCCATTATACACTTAATATGTATGTTAACAGGCCACATTCCTCCCTGCTCTGTCTTTTTAAACATTCTATCTGTTTTAGGAGACCCCTCCCACTTACACCGGACTTCGGAAGAAACGAAATTTTGGCGCATTTGGAGCCTATCGTTTGTAAGGAAGTGTTTGGGTAACATTAGCAGAGGAAATGGCTGAAGCTGTTGTTGAAGATCAAGATCCATTTCGCTGTTCTATTTGTTTGGATCCACTGAGGGATCCAGTCACTATTCCCTGTGGACACAGCTATTGTATGAACTGCATAAATGGTTGCTGGGATCAGGAGAGTCAGAAGGGTGAGTACAACTGCCCTCAGTGCAGGGAGACATTTTCTCCACGGCCCGTGCTGAAGAAAAGCACCATGCTAGCTGAGCTGGTGGACAGAATGAGGAAGAGTGGGTTTCAGGCTGCTCCTCTTCCTTGTGCTCCATGTGCTGAACTGGGGGATGTGGACTGTGACTTCTGCTCTGAGAGAAAACTCAAAGCTGTCAAGTCCTGTCTGGTGTGTCTGATCTCTCTCTGTCAGACACACATTGAGCCTCACTACAACATCCCTGCCTTGAAGAAGCACAAACTGGTCCAGGCCTCCACACACATACAGCAGAAGATCTGCCCTCAGCATGACAAGCTGATTGAGGTGTTCTGTCGCACTGATCAGAAGTGTATCTGCATGTTGTGCATCATGGATAATCACAAAGGCCACGATACAGTCTCAGCTGCAGCAGAACGGAAGGAGAGAGACGTAAGGTCTTAATAACTAACTAACCAGTCTCTAGGAAAAATTAGCTACATTTACAGTCATTACGAAGAACATAATTCAGCAGAAACACTCAATATTAGAGCCAGATAAAGTGAGAAAATCAGTAGGCTATTATAGATTATAGTAAACAAATATTTTTCTGTTTTAGGAAAAATGTGCCATCTGAATTATTATATTTACAACAACAAACTACAAAAAGGACACAGGATTCTCCAAAATCCTGACATTGTTTGAGTGAAATAGTTGTGTGTATAGTACATTGTTATTTAGTGGACTGTTTGATCTATAATGCCACCTCTTTATTGAATTAGGGTACAGGGCTAAGTGAGGGGTTTGTTTTGACAATTAAAAAAGACGTTTTTGTAAATGTATGTACAAAAGAAAGAGCTGGGGAAGACAAAGACCGAATTCTTGAAGAGAATCCGAAAGAAAGAGAAGAAACTGCAGGAGTTGCGGGAGGCAGTGACATCTTATCAGGTCAGGAATCACTTAAACTTTCTACTGTAAATAAAAATGCAGCATAAATATTTCTCACCTCAGTAATCAATGGGTGACATTTGATACACTTTGAAAAGAATCGCCAGTAGGCACCTCCTGTTCTATTCTATTCAATTCTATTCTATTCAGCGATCTGCTCAAGAGGCAGAGGAGTACAGTGAGAAGATCTTCACTGAGCTGCTGGAGTCTATTGAGAGGAGACACTCTGAGGTGAAAGAGCTGATCAGAGCTCAGCAGAAGGCAGCAGTGAAAGACGCTAAAGATGTTTTGGAGAAACTGGAGCAGGAGCTCGCTGAGTTGAGGAGAAGAGATGTTGAGTTGGAGAAGCTGTCACTTGAGGAAGATCACGTCCATTTCCTCCAGGTAGCTTTGGGAATGAGATGTTTTGCTATTTCACTCAGCATGTGGTAGTCTATAACTGATATTTGTATTTTCTACTGTTTGTAGAGTTTTCAGACCATCCAGTCCTCTGTATCCAAGACTTCACCCAGCATCAGTCTCAGTCCACACATGTCCTTTGAGGACCTGAGTAAATCTCTCACTGCTTTGAAAAGTGAAGTGGAAGAAGTCTGCAAGCAGGAAATGATGAAGATATCTGGAGAGGGTAAATGATGTGCAGAGGAAATCTTGGTAGATGTTTGTGCTAGTTTTCCACACAACCATTTATAAATTGTTAATAAAATGCATAGGATAAAACTTACTGAATTGTGAGTTATTCAGTAGTGGAAATGTAGACTGTGGCTGGGATTGGCTCTGGCTTTGTTATCATGGTGCAGGGTAATTGCCTTCGGTACCTATTACACAAACTGTAGCTTCCTGAGTCTTTGTCATTGAACTTAATACCCCTGTCCATCTATCCATTTTTTTAGTGACAAGTGTAGAGGTCGTTCTGCCCCAGGAGCCAAAAACCAGGGAGGAGTTTTTAAAGTGTGAGTAGCAGATATCTAATATCACCAACAGTATATACTATTTTTATGTTTTAAAATGATAAAAGGGATCAAAAATACCAAGGTGTTAATCTACATTATCCCCAAGGCCAGAGCACAGTGGCACTTGTGTGATTGTGGATAATATGGAGAGACAGAGTGGATGGTGAATGTTAAGTTTTTTATAAAGGTCCAAAGAGGTTTAAGATATTTAATGTCATACAAAATGCAAATACATATGTGAGTATATTCATAATGGAATTGGTGATGAAATGTGCTAAGTTTATCAATACACCAAGTCTGTAGGGAAAATATGCTAGAGGGAAAGGAAACACACATGTCACTGTTTTCTTGAATATATGCACATTGCAGCAGTTATATGTGTGAATTAGTCACCCGAGATGTGCTTTTCTTTTTATCCACTCCAGACTCCTGCAAGCTTACACTGGATCCAAACACAGCACAGAAATTCATCTCTCTGTCTGAGGGGAACACAAGAGCAACACGTGGAGAGGAGCAGCCTTACCCACATCATCCAGACAGATTCATATTATATACTCAGGTGTTGTGTGAACAGGGCTTTTGTAGACGTGTTTATTGGGAGGCTGAACTGGATTTGAAGAACGATTCTCAGGTCGAAATTGCAGTGTCATACAAAAGCATTACCAGGGGAGATTTTGTCACTGAGTGTACTTTTCAAGCTGACAATAAATGTTGGTGTCTGCAATGTAAAACTAGAGGGTGCATTTTCTGGCACAAAAGTAAAAAAACTAAAATCTCCATCATTCCCACCTCTAGAATAGGAGTGTATGTCGATCACAGGGCAGGAACTTTGTCCTTCTACAGTGTCTCTGACAGAATGACTCTCCTACACAAAGTTAAGACAACATTCACTGAACCCATTTATCCTGGGTTCTGGGTTCATTGTGGTGCTTCTGTAAAACTTTGCACTGAACAATGAGAATATTTTGTCTACTATGAATTTGTGACATTGCAAAAAACAAACAAAGAAATGAAACTGTTGAAATTGTGATGAGTAAAAGTAAACCTTGCTGATTTAAACATGCTAACAGCCTTGGTGAGAAGATGTTTTAAAAAAGGGCATCCACTGTGAGGTGGAGTAAAATCCTAAAAACACTACAGAATTTAAGAAGCTGTAGGAGAAACATATTTAGTGTTCTATGCACAGGTGGCCACATGTGAAGTAACATTGCAGAATCCGTTCACTTTAATTCTACCAACGGACTTTTCTAGAAAGGGAATTTGTGAACTATGAAGTCGAATGAATGAATGAATGAATGACATTATTGTCACAAGTGGCGAGATTGGAGCACGTACAGCAAACATATGGCAACAATGGATTATGATATGGATTATGTGCATTATCCTGAGATCTGTTTTTGGCCTTGCAGACGTGCTCAAGTCTTGTATGTTAAATAGCAGCACCAAGCTTTACTGTAAGATTATTGTTACTTAAAGTTTGTCTTTGCTTAAACTGAGGTGAGAATTCTTTGTATGATTTTCTCTAAATTCATTGCTTTGTTTTTTAACTGTTCTAGTTGCCATGGCTCTATCTTCTTTTATGGCCTGTGTTTTCCGTTATTAAAATCCCCTTCAATGAAACATTTCTCTGAGTCTGTTTGTGGGTCCAAAACCAATGATAGAAAAAACAGCCTAATGTCAGTGTTTATCCATCAAACGAAGGTACATATTTAATTTAGCAAAGTACATAATTACCATGTACATTTATAAAAGCCATACAACATATAACAATACTAGGGAGTAACGTGTTAAAATAATTCTTGTAAAGGGCGTCAACTGAACCAAAGCCGTGTATCTCTATACTGAAGTGAACTGCCTTGGAGTGACACCCTGTGGAAATAAGATGGAATGATATATTTTACAGATCGCAGGCTGGACCTGCAAGTTCATTGAATAAAAAGTGATATCGTGTGTACTTCGCATTGTCTTTTTTTTAAACAGCACTTTGCGTTTACAAATAAGACTGAGAAATATTCATGGAAATCGCAGAGATCAAACGGAGAAATCTTAATGAGATTACTAGGCTAAGTATTTGAACATTTGAACACCGGTTGAGTTTATGTTTTTCCTGACCATACAGTACGATATTAATAGCCATGGAGCAAACGCCAAATTCTTATCAATAATACGCTACTAACAATGGGGTGAGTAGGCCTGGTAACAACAGTCAAGAAGACTGCTTTCCCCCAAACCATTATGACATCACGGTCACCAAAGTTCCATAAAACCACTGTAACCTTCTGAATGAAACAGACAGTTATAAGATTGGAGAACGGCGTGCTACATTACATTGAGGTAAGATGAAATATGACACGATATTTAACAAAAAGCATACGAAAATTCTACCTTGATAAATGTACAGTTGATTAACTTTGATTCCATAACTCATCCATATTCATTTAGTTGCAAAAAGTTAAAATGTTGAATGTTAAAAAGACTTTCAATGTTCAATCTGGACAAGTAGACAATCACAGATTTAAAGTATACTCTGGTAGTCTATCTGATGTGGCTGAGGCTATCACCCCATAATTTACATATTTACAATAAACCGTAAGACATAAGACAAAGTTAAACAAATTTTCTGATTGCTTGGTGATACTGCAATCGTACAGGTTCCCAAGGTTGATGTAGGTTAAACTGTTTAAAAAAAAACTATTGGGTGAAACTTTTCTCTAATTCTTCCACCTGATTCCCTTTCTCTACTCCATTTTCTGTCCAGATTAGTGTGAAGTTGATGAGCTAGGTGAGAGACGTGGCTGTGAAGCCCGTTATGGCAGGAGAAGGAGGAGGGGGCGGTTGCCAGGATGGTCCGAGGCTTGTGAGGAGAGGAAAGGCCGCAGGACGAGGATGGCAAGTTGTACTCCTCGCGTGCTGCCTGTGCAGTGCTGCTCAACCTGACAAGCCTGATGACGAGCAGGGGCAAGGAGAGTACAAACACGCCAATGCTGGGATGATGAAGTGGAGAAACACCGACATCTCACAGCTCATGACAGACAAAGAAGAAGAAAACAAAAAGGATAAGAAACAGGACAACGGACAGAAGAAGCAAAGGAAGACACTGGGAAAGACTCTGGCTCATTGGTATAGCCGTTTCTTGAAGAAAAAGGCTGCTCCAGACACTGACAACAAACGGATGTGGGGTGTGGCATTGAGTGAGGAGCAGAGGCTGAAGCAGAGGCAGGAGGCCCTGAGCAGGGAAAGAGCCTGTCTGCAGGCCTACTGTCTCCAGCAGGAGAAGGAACGGACCAGACGGGATAGGATCCACAAGATCCAGAGGAACTGCAAGACTGTGGAGGCCAACAAACTCTGGAGTGCTTTTCCCCTGAGAGCAGAAGATGCCACTAGAGCCGTGACCTTCAGGGAACCGACCCCCAGCACGATGTGGACCAGAGACGACGAAAGGAAGCTGACTCACAGAGACTTGGAATGGCACAGAGCAGTTGATGAGGTCAGGAAGGCAGAAATAGAAAAAAAGATGGCAAACAGCATGCAAAATAAGATGGCATGGCTTACCTTCCTGAAGTCACTGAAAGAAGATCTTTTCTTGCTAGTCATGGTTTTTGTCATCATTCTTTTTCCTAAGATCTGTGCCATCGCTCTCAAAATGTGCAAACTCCAGCTGTAATAAAACTGTAGTTCCGTGTCCCACCATTGATGAGAGCCAATCTCTGAATATGCTGACATGATCTACACTTTCCTTACACCTTACTTACTGATATACTGTCTTAGCTGAACATTCTAGCCCAATAAAAGTCAGTGTATTTTTCAATCTTTCTTTCAACCATTGTGTTTCTTCAAACGTGTCTGTATTTTCCAAAGATGCAACTGTGTAAAATGTGGATTAGAATAAAATATATATTTACCCAAACATCAAAGCATTTGCAGATACAGAACAGAACCTGGAAAGGAATAGAAGAAAGGAATCCCAAAATTATCATCACTGTAAATTAATAATACTTTCCATTACTTTCCATTATCAAAAATAATCATGCTGTTGAACAACACCCAATTTTCATTATATTGTTACAATAACAAAATAAGAAATTGTATCCTTTTATGTCATTTAGGGCTTCAGAGCACATAAATGTATTCAATAAGTCAGCTGTGACATTCAAGCAACATTTGCTAATTTGGACAAAATACATTGTGTAACTTGTTGAGAAGCTGGTTATGCTGGTTATGCTTTTGCTGACAGTAGGAGAAGTAAACTAATGCAGACACAGATCACCCTTCAGGCCAGCTTCTCTCTGGATTTAGAGAGACTAAAGCATGGGCCCAGCAGGTTTTTGTGTGAGTGTGCTGACAGTAGGACAGTTAAGGTAAAGCAGAGATCACCACACTGGCTTGACTGATCAACACTTAGGTCCATTCACAATTTTAGTATATGAGCACTTTCAATACATATATACACTCATGGGTCTTTAAATCAAAACAAAATAGTGGCGCAGAGGTATTAACAACTATTGTCAACAGAGATCACCCTTGTGATGCTGTGCTGGTGGGACTCAAAGGGCTATTTGATGGTGGTTGTATGGTAGTAGTAGTAAGTAAACATAAGAAGCAAAAAAAAAAAAAACGTCTCCCAACTCACTAGGTGGCGATATGCACTCCATACGGCATCTTGCATGTGAATAGCAACATCAGAGAATGGTCGGAGACGCTTGAGTACCGTGTAGCCAGCGACAGTAAGCGACAGTACGCGACAATAAGGATTAAGATGGCGGCGAAAAACTATCAAAATAAAAGAGTGCATAAAGGTTCGCTTATGAAGTTTGCTTTTGCCAATATTTCTATGTTTTTACGACGTGGATGGGTTGTAACTACCCCACCTGTATGTAGCCTACAATGTGGCTTAGGCTAATTTTACAATTTCAGTAGACTCGTCTTGCAAGTTAAGCTAACATTTTATCTCAAGGCCTGCACCTATTCACAGTCAGAAATCCCTTGTCTCCTAGCAGCTCAGGGAGTACAAAGCGACTGCCAGTAAACACCATCTAGGCAAGTAGCGCAAATTACTTAACCGACTGGGAAAACCAGAAAACAAATGATGAATCAATAGTGACAGTGAGACAAACATATCCGATGTGCACAACTGTTCCATTAAAAAGACATTGAACAGATTTGTTTAATTGTACTTCTCATATGCACTCGACCTTAAGTAAATGTCTTTAAAGAAAACTTTGTAATTTGTGTTATTTGTATAAAACACAAGTGTTATGCTTTTGTATATGAGAAATGTAAAGTGCCCACAATGAGTAACTCATGCATATTATGCATTTGGCTGTTAATATTCTTGAAGGACATGTTACAGTGATTTTACCTCAATATCAAATAAATGTGTTATTTGTGGCATTATACCAAGCAGACTAACATATTCCATTAAGGATCAAATATGGACTGGGACCTACATGGGGAAACTCTCAATTAATAACTTACTATGATTTTAAACAGTACCATATTAAGACCTAGTCTTTTCCCCCTTTTTATATGCACAACTTGTTTTTACAGTCAAAAAACCTGAAGGTTTGAAAGCCATGTGTGTATTTCTATGGTAGGCCTAATACATACCATTCGGCTGCCAATTTCTATGACCTTGTACCTACAAGGACGAATTCTACATAAATCCCTGTTAATATTCCTAAAGTAAATTATATAAGGATTTAATTTTACCCCCATATTGCATATGCACAACTTGTTGTTTTCTCAGCCACACAATTTGAAAGTCATGTGTTCATCAATTCTACATAAAGGCCTACAATTCTCCATAAAGGCCTCTGAATAATGTTAAAGTACATGATGTTAGGATGTTATTCCACCCCCCTTTTGTAGATGCACAACTTGTTGTTTTCTCAGCCACACAATTTCAAGGTCATGTGTGTATTACTATGGTAGGCCTAATACGTACCATTCGGCTGGTATTTTCTATGGCCTGGTACTTACACGGACAAATTCTGCATAAATCCCTGTTGATATTCTTAAAGTAAATGATATAAGAATTTAATTTCACCCCCATATCACATATGCACAACTTGTTGTTTTCTCAGCAACACAATTTGAAAGTCATGTGTGCATTACTATGTTGGGCCTAATACGTACCATTCGGCTGGCATTGTCTATGGTCTGGTACCTACACGGACGAATTCTACATAAAGGCCTCTTAATGATGTTAAAGTACATCATATTAGGATTTAATTTTACCCAGATATCACATATGCACAACTTGTTGTTTTCTCAGCCACACAATTTTAAGGTCATGTGTGCATTATAATGGTAGGCCCAATAGGTACCATTCGGCTGCTATTTTCTATGGCCTGGTACCTCCACGGACGAATTCTACATAAAGGCTTGTTAATAATGTTAAAGTACATGATATTAGGATTTAATTTTACCCCCCTTTTGTATATGCACAACTTGTTGTTTTCTCAGCCACACAATTTTAAGGTCATGTGTGTATTTCTGTGGTAACTTATGTTCATATTACTTAATTTATTTTTATTTGCAGCTAACGTCACTTTTTACCTTTTAGAAGGAATTTCTTGGAAGAAATGTGTATTTCTTTATTGATATTCTTTAAAATAAAGCATTAGAATACTCTTTTATTTTGAAAAAAATCCCGAGTGGCGGCCATATTGAAAATTTCTCTAGTGTCGCTGGCTTCACACAGCTAGACGCTTGTGTTCACATGTAGTTTGATGATAACATGAAACTGGTGTTACCTACATAATGTCGGAGTTTAGTCCCGAACTTATTGACTATTTAGATGGAAAGATCTCATTCGAGGAATTTGAAAAACGAAGGGAGGAGCGGAAAGCGAAAGAGAAGGAAAGCAAGAAGGCAAGGATTGGTGTTCTGACTTAATGAAAAGCTGTCAACGCAGTTCTCATCAGCTATCAAGGACTTAAACCGTCCATCTGATAGATTGTTATTGTGGATAACGGACTTCTAATAAGTGTACCCCCAGAGTAACTGTTTTCCACAAAATCCCTCTATCGTTATTTCACAGATTGCATTTGGAAGTTAGAAATTAAATCGCAAAATAAGCGTGAAAGAAGCATGATCAGAACCATAAACCATATTGCCTGCTATAACTTGCGCTTTTGAAGAATATTGTTCTTTGGGCCTGCAGGGTATACAGGAGCCTGGCTCTGGTGAAGATGCAACAGGCGATGGAGAGGATGCTTCACCAAGCACATCCAGTGGTATTTGTAAAACACGCAAACGGCGTTCGGGTAAATCAGTGCTAGTAATGTTTTGTATCCGATTCGAAATGTTATCTAACAAATACACAAGAACGGCATGCTATGTATGCAGCAAGTGTCATGTTTGATATTCGTTGTGTGACCGGTATCATGGTGTTGCTACAGGATTTCAAAGTGCTGTGTAATGCACTTTTGTCTATAGGTGAGACAGAAGAGGGAATAAGTCCCTCTGTGCACCAGGCCTTCGCCTCCATGCTTGGAGAAGGTGGTGACAATGAGGAAGAGGATGATGACGATGATGAGGAAGACGAAGAGGATGATGAAGATTATGACTTCACTAAAGACAAGGACGACTTGAAAGAAGAAGAAGGGGAAGAGGATGCCGAGAATGAGGTCATCACAGCAGGGGATGTGTTTGCTCTGGAGATGGAACTCAACCGTGAGAATAAGAAAATGATGAGGGTGAGCTTTCAGTTGTACCTCTTACCCCCTCTGCCTTAACCAAACTTTCAGTTGTCTTAGCCCATTGGGTCAGATTTCATCCAGGGTCTGCACCTAACCTCATGAGGTGGGGAGTTAGATTATTGTAAGAGCCTAAACAGGGTGCCCTTTGAAGCCAACGTTAAACTGTTAGCATTATTATTTATAATAGGATGGACAAAAATATTCTGCTCTTTTGTAGGCCGAGATATTGTCATTGGCACCCCTGCCTCAATACACTAATTTCTGTCATTTCTGTCTAATGGCTGTAAAACGCCACTGGTATCTTCAGTTGTCGCTAGAAACTATTTTGTATAACTACAAACTAATTTGTATAATTTGTGTATTTTTTACTCTTTTGTAAAAGTAATGTTTTTTGTTAAAATCATTATAAAAGAATAACTTGACATAACATCTGTCGCACAGGAGAAACGCCACCGGAGCAAACTGCCACGGGCTCTCAGAGGGCTCATGGGAGAGGCCAACATCCGTTATGCTCGCGGAGACAAGGAAGACGCCATCCTAATGTGCATGGAGATTATTCGACAAGGTAGGCAGACTAAGCACATTAAAATTACTTTGTTGTTTATACAACTCTACATGGTGGTGTGATTTTTTTCCGATTTGTGCCACATTTCCTCAAGAATAAGTAGGTGTGAGCTTCACACCTTGGACCTTAACAGCTTCCTCCCACACACCTTTCTGACTGCAGCTCCGCTGGCCTATGAGCCCTTCTCCACCCTGGCGATGATCTATGAGGACCAGGGTGACATGGAGAAGGCCCTGCAGTTTGGCCTGATCGCCGCACACCTTAACCCCAGGGACTGTGAGGAGTGGGTCAAGCTCGCCGATATGTCCCTGGAGCAGGACAACATCAAACAAGCCATCATCTGCTACTCTAAAGGTCAGCGGTGATGATGAGTACCCATGATGCCTTTGCGGGACACAAGGGTTTTGGGGGTCGGAGGATGGGGTGGATGTGTGCCGTGGCCCAGTAACCTTTGACACAGTGATAAGGTTAATGCCTTTGAAAGGTTTAATATCCCCGAAAGGCTATTTATATCACAACACGGGCACATTAACACATCAATACAAGGCAAAATTATTACACAACATATAAGTACACAGCAACAACACACATAACTTACACTATAGCACTGTTTCTGACCTGACAACAATTCAACCATTTAAAAAAAGAAATACAGGATACAGGAGCTGGTAAATAACATTGACTTTTCATATGAACATACAGCGGCAGGTAAATATAACGTGCTCCCCACATACAAAGTCCTACATAAGATATGTGTGTGCATATAAATATGTGAGTGCATATACTTGTTTTATATATCTATATTCCCTTCAAGCAACCCGTTATTCATAAAGCACCATGGGAATATCTTTGCAAAAGGCGCTTTAAATAGTTTGTATTATTATTACTGAGGTCCCACGGTATATCCCGGTTCACTTTTTGTGGTCCCACTATATCGCAGATTTCTTTTCCTTAATATATGTTATGACTCTATGCATGCTAAGGAAAAGTTTTTCAGGAGAATATTATAATTAAAGATAACTATACTGTAACATATAAATATTGATTTAAATGCAGTAATAATTCAATGCAGTAATAATCAGGGTTCCCACGGTCATGGAAATCCTGGAAAAATCATGGAAATCAAAAAAGTCATTTTCCAGGCCTGGAAAAGTCATGGAATTCTGTAAATTCAATTAAAGTTTTGGAAAAGTCATGGAATTTTAATAGGTCATTCACGCAATGACGTTGTTCTGTCAAGATATAATTTATTATTTCACGAAATATGTGCTAGCTGACCGCTCTAGTAATTTGATGGGATTCAAAAGTATTGCGCTGTCTGTCTTTGGTTGCTGAGAGTGAGGGAAGAGGGGAGGGGAGGGGACGGTTGCAACAAAACAAATAGCCTAGGCTGTGAAATAAATATTTATCAGCTACTGAAGGCTTAACATTTCATCTTTAGCCGTAAAAGCATGCAAAAATTTTACATACATACGGTGTCGTGAAGGCGTGAAAAAACACTTCAGGTAAAAAAAAAAGTCATGGAAAAGTTTTGAAATTTTGTCAGTGAAAAAGAGTGGGAACCCTGAATAATTCAATAATATATACAGTAAATGTGTTAAAACAGTGTGTATGAGGGGCATTTTGGGGCTAAAACTATAAAATGTTTTCTCTGTGGTCTTGCTATATTACAGCTTTTCACCCATCATGGGGTGTTCTGTAACATAACTATCATGATAGACAGGAGATCACTGGATTATTATTAGTATTTTTTATTAATTATTGTTATTATTATTATTATTATTATTAACTTATTCAATTTATTTTTTTGTCCGGTCGCCCCTTGCAGCGGTCCAGCACGACCCGACGAATGTGCGTTTCCTGTGGGAGCGCTCCAGCCTGTACGAGCAGGTGGGCGAGCACAAGCAGGCCATGGATGGCTACCGCCGCATCCTCAACCTGCTGCCCCCCCAGGACGGAGAGCACTTCATGCAGCTGTCCCGCGACATGGCCAAGTGAGGACTTATGCACTCCACTGGGCTAATATTAGACAGGGCATTACATTAAACTACACTTACGTTACATTACATTACACTTAGCAGACCCTTTTATCCAAAGCCACTGATAATATAGGACACAAATCAAACTTTAGTTATGGGTGAGTGTAGACAGAGTAAGTAGAGAGTTGATGTAGGTGAAGCTTGTAGATAAAGCTATCAGTGCAGTCTTGCATATTGCACGTTATTATTGAGTTTTTTTTATTACTGTGGATGGTGCCACCAGCTGAATGTAGATTTGTCAGGGTATATGTCATCCTAAACATGCAAAGATATCCAGTTAGGAAGGAAGTTTGTATTATTGGTATTAATGTATGTCGGTCAGTCAACGTCTACTCTTAAAAAAGCTTTATTTTTGTGTGTGTAGTGTGTGTCTGTGTGTGTGTAGTGTGTGTGTTGTGTGTTACAGAGGATACATTTTTGTTTACAATGTGGTGTTTGTAAGTATTGCACATGGCTTTGGAAGAAGGTGGCTGCCAAATGTCATGAGCTGAAAGGTCATCCTGTGCAGGAGCTACTATGAGAGCAGCGAGCTGCTGTCTGCCATCGGTGTGATGGAGGAGGCGCTGAAGCGTCACCCGGAGCTGGTCACCCACGAGTGCGTCAACATGGCCGCCGAGCTCTACATTGCCAACCACCAGCACATCAAAGCACTGCAGGTCAGCTCAGCAGAGAGGAGAGGTTTGTGTGTGTGTGTGTGTGTGTGTGTGTGTGTGTGTGTGTATGTGTGTATGTGTGTATGTGTGTATGTGTGTATGTGTGTATGTGAGTGTGTGTGAGTGTGTGTGAGTGTGTGTGAGTGTGTGTGAGTGTGTGTGTGTCTCTGTGAGTGTCTCTGTGAGTGTCTCTGTGTGTGTCTCTGTGTGTGTCTCTGTGTGTGTGTGCGTGTGTGTGTGTGTGTGTGTGTGTTAAATGTGTGTTAAATGAATGTGTGAGTATGTATTGGGATGAGAGCAAGAGATGAAGGGATAAAGGATTGAAGAGGAATTTATGTGTCCTTTTGTCACACATGTGTATGGTGGTGTGTTATTTCCTGTTTTTATAAGCTTTTTTTTCATTGCACCATTGGTCCAGTTAATGTAAGGAACTGGAAACTGGGACAGAGTAGCAGAGAAATGGGACATGGAAAAGCATGGTGTGTCTGGGTGCACGGGCAGGTCATAATAAATTATTTACACGTTGACATCAGGCATTTGTTTTAGTGGCTACCCTTGCCCAACTTTGAATATTAATGTTGTTGAATGGTGTCATGTTTTTAAAATTAGCTTGGGTATCTGAATGAATTTGTGGTGTACATCATGTTTGTATGTATGTAAGTCTGTTACGGTAAGGATGCTATATGTACGACTGTGGCCAAAACTGATACTGCAATCAAATCAAAATACTGTGAAGCATTGTCCCCCTCTAGAGGCAAAAAGATAAAATACAAAATCAAAACATAAACAGAATTTTCAGACTGTAAATTCAAGTTTTCAAATGTAAATATTCGGGCTGTACTATTATTGCCTTGATTATGGTAACACTTAATTTTACTGTCACCTTTAACATTCAGTAACATTATGGACTTACACTGTAATACCACAACACTAACTCTAATCCTAACTCTAAGATACAGTGTAAATACATAGGTTATGTGTTGTAACACACTTTGTTACACTGTACTTTAAGATGTAGTTACACTGTGACAGGGACCATAAAAAAGTGTAACCGCAAATTTCTATTATGATGCAGTGAAAAGGGCTTAATGTATGTATGCATGGGTATACTGTATATGTGTTTGCAGGCATTAGTGAAGATCTGTTTCACTATTATGATGTAGTGCCTGTTTCACTACTATGAGTTAGTGTATTATTAGTGTCTGTTTCACTGTTATGATGTATGTATGCATAGTATACATGGGTATGCTGTATATGGGTTTGCAGGCATTAGTGAAGTTCTGTTTCACTGTTATGAGTTAGTGTGTTAATAGTGTCTGTTTCACTGTTATGATGTATGTGTA